>JARJCP010000227.1:0-85172 GCA_029281795.1 Mycena crocata | reverse complement strand
TCCAGAGTAAGCCGGTCGAAAATAGACAGAACATGGGGGGTCCCATGAAAGAATTCTGAGAAACATTCAATGAGCAGAAGGTATGCTGTACTGCTCCCAAATGTCACAACTCGACAACTTTTCAGTTGTTATTTTCCATGAACATTTTCAAAAAATTACCTTTTTGGGTCTCTTATTGATGCTGCTGATGATAGACGAGCCTGTGGTCTGCCTTTGCGCATTCAAAAAAGGTCTAAATGTTAGTTTCAAACAATCCCATGGAGATTTGAACCTTGATCCCATAAGACATCAGCCTTTTGACATTTTGTTTGCCGGCTTGTTGGGCTTGTTTGGGCTTGTCAGCTTGGCAGGCAAGCTCACAACCTCATGAGGCCCAAAAATCACCATCAAAAAATTGAGATGGGTAGCAATGGGCTGGGGAACCAGTGAGAAGATGAATTGTAAAGAATTCTTGTTGGGGTTTCTGTTGGCACGCTGGCTCCGGGACCAAATAAATCCCGATTTCTTGCCCTTTTCGGGAGTCGAACGAGCAAGGTTGTGGATTTTTTGACTCAGGTTGTCAGGTTGCGCACCCGGGAGCTTGTTTGAGCTTGTTTGGGGTTGTTTGGGCTTGTTCAAGCTCACAAGCTAATTGTCAAAAGTCTGATGGAGCTGCTGATTATGCTGGCAAAAGGCTGAAATTAGGCAGTTTAGTGGTTGCAGACTGAATACTTCATTCTGTTGACAAAGGATAGATCGTCAGACAGTTGTAGACAAATGCTCATCAGCAAAGGTGGGGGGCCTGAGCAAGTGTTATTATGAGTGAAGTCTGAGTGACTTTATTTGACATTGTTGACTTGAACATTGTTAAGCAAATAAACCCCTACAATGTTTCTGGCTAGTTCAACAAGCTTACACTAGTTCAGAAAAGCAACTAGAGCTCCTCAACTTTCAAATCAACTGGTTGAAAGTGGAAGAGACAATATTGAATCATGATCAATGATATTTGCTGGATGTTGTTATGATCGTTGAATACAACTTGGATCTACAACCACCAGTTTTTTGCTCTCGGTCCTTCCGAATTCTGCAGCAACCAAATTTGCGTGCAGAATCCAAAGCTAAGGCAGCTAAATTTCTGTCAGCTAAGTTCCCCTGTTTCTTCATCAAGAACTTCTGATCCTCTGCATGGTTTCTTCAAAACCCTAAATCAAGATCAATAGCATCGCAGCGTCCTTTCGCGGCAATAATAGCATCCTTGATTTTTTTGTGTCATGCATTACACCAGTTCTTCTCATTTTCTAGAGTCGAGGTCCATTTTCCTCATTCCCTCCGGATATTGGCTTTGAGCCACCCAGTTACGCTTCATCAAAGCTTTTGCTTGTCAGACATCCCCTCATGCCAGAAACACAGACCCTTGAACCTGGAGAGGTATCATTATCCAGTAATATTTGGACAGAAATGACTTATGTTCCCCGTACACCCTCACTGATTATACATGCATTGCCACAAAAGTCAAATGGACCGACAGTCCAGCCCAGTGTGTGTTTCTTGACATATTCAATAAGATACTTGGAAGAATCAGGTACTTCCAGCCAGAGTTGCTGTCCAGAACTGACGAGTTGAGTGATATTTTGATCTTTGATCGGATCAAAGCCAACGACCACCCTGCCAAAAGGACAATAAGCTGGGAACAGTTACTGTGAGAGCACTCACCTTTTTTTGGACTCCATGAACAGTGGTCGGAGGACAGTCCATATCTTCCCTTGTTTTTCTTTGCCAATTTTGTGCAAGAATGTTGGTAAGCGAATTGGCTGAGTGGAATCCGGAATGAGTGAGTAAGAGTCGGGATCCAGCTGAAATGGCTACTTAGGTGGAATCCTTTTACCTGTGAAATAAAGTTAGGTGTGATTGAAAAAAGGCATTGAAAGACACACCACTTCGCAAAATCTCATTTCTACAGTCCTGAAGTATTTGGTAATCAGATTGATATCACCAAATTGCGACTTCAACAGAGAGATTTCATCAGGTGTGAGACAAGGACTAGGGTCAATGAAAGACGCTGCAATGGGGAAAGATCATTAGGAAGTAGTTTCATACGGGCTGCAATCTTGTCTTTAAGCTTCCGTTGGCCAACTGTAAGACGAGAAGCTGGGGTTGTCATCAAATCAGGAGGTATTTGAGACAATAGTGTTTCCCATTGCTTGGTTTTGTGCAAGGAGCTACCGTGATGGGAATCTGTAATGTGATCTCGAGATGTCCGATCAATTGTTGGCGAGGTCAAATGGATGTTTTGCTAGGCTCATATCGGTCTTCTTAAAAAATAAAAATGCTTCTGTAATTGGGATCTTGAGCTTCAACTTTTGGTAATTGAGTGCGATCCTATATCCGAACCGTGAGAAAAAAAAATCCAGCTTCAGAAACTGACTTACATTGTAATCACAAACTAGTTTACCTAAACGAGAACTGGCATGCCATTCTTTTTTTCCATGAACACGAAGGGTTTCAGAATAACTGAAGGTAATGTTGCATCAGCAGGAATAAACAAGTAAACGAGCGTACCTGATTTGATCTTGGATTGAAGTGCCTAAGCTGAACTCATCCTGTTTATTCCCAGCTTGCATTCGATCCAGAAAGCCGCTGGAATCTGTTCAGTGCTGGGATAGACCACAAGTAAAAACATACTCAATCAAAAACTGCCTTTCAAAAAAGAACTCGTGGTCGGCTTCAACCAAAATGTTGTAAAGGGTTTTATTTTCCAGGACATCGTAAGCTAGAGTTGAAGCGGGGATACCAGCAAGAGCCAAAACTTCAGCTGTGCAATATCCTCCTCTACCTTGGAAAGGATGATCGCCTGGTCTTGTTAGCCACCGATATCGTTAGATTGCTTTGACATTGGGGCATGGTCCTTCAAGTATTTGACTTGATACTTGCACCATGCATGGTAGTCAAGTACCGAGTCTAAAATTGATATTAGTGTGCCCAAAAAGAAAGTGAAACCGAAAACAGTACCAGGGACCCGATATTGCTGCAGTTGCTGAAGCTCTTGAGGTGAGCGCCAATATAACTGTGGTTTGAATGAGTGAGTTGGGATTACAAATATGATTGAGAACAACTAACGCGATAGAGATTATCGTTGGATAAAAAGGCAAGAACATGAGTGACCATCCCAATGGCAAAGCCAATTTTAAATCCACGCTCCTGAGTATCTGGTGAGACATGATATAATACGGAGCACAAAATCATACCTCTCGAGGAACTTTATAAATTCTGTTCCATTCTTCTCTTGTATATATCTGTGGCGAGGAATGAAGGAGCGGTTCCAGCTAGGCTAGAGTTAGAATGAATTAAGTGTAGCAAACCAATAAACTCACCTTGAGACAACAGTATCTAAATCTAGCAACAGCCTACGAGAATGCGAAAATACATGTTTGAGTCGAAGGGCAGCGGTTTTGAATGCCTCAGCGGGAGTATAACAACCGTTGGATAGAATATCTGCTAGCCGCTGTGGACCCCGGGGCCATAGGTAGCGATGATATGCATGCTTGGCATTGGATTCACCTGAAACTATACGGCTGAAAAGAAAGGGGAAAATGAATCAGGAGAAGACTCATCATCTGAATCTTCAGCATCTGAGTCAACGAAATCATTGTCATTGAGCTGTGCTTTAAAATTACGAGATCTAGGTGCGTTTGGATCTGGATTATTGCAACGATACAAGCTTGGCATCTGACGCATGAGGACCAGAATTTGAGGGTGAATTCCCAATAGTGTACGGCAGTTTGAATGCTGCCTCATCAGACGAGTCGGAAGGCATCAAGACATTGGATCGGGTTTCTCCCGATCCTGGTGCCATGGAGTTGGAACAGGACAAAGAAAAATTATATGGAGAACTGCACTCAAATAAGAACTCAACTCACCTTTCTCAGGTTGAAACAGTTGTGCCATAGTTGAGGTTGTGAATAGAATCACAAAAGCGGTCCCAGTCATGATGATTTGGGGATATTTGCTTCCTGATATTGAAGGAGGTTTCTCCAGACTCAGAATATGCCAATTGTGTAGCTTGTTGTGTAGAAATAATTTACCTCATAAATCTGAGCCCATTCTTGTCCGGGATAGATGCAGCAAGGTCTTGCATAGCCCGGACAGTGTTTATGATCCTCATTGCGAAGGCTCTGGGAGTCCAGCTCTTTTGAGAAAGCTTTGAGCTTCCGTTCTCGGGCTTGCATGTCCTCCATTTCATTGTCAATCATATCTGCAAAGAATTCCAACACCTCAACAGATTTGGGGTTTCTTGTACAAATTGGGACTCCAGAAATCTCTCAACATATCGGTGGAAGTGTCTTCTAGCTTTGTATTGCTCTGGCATGGTGGCAAGAGTGGGAAGAGATGGTGGTCGGCGGCAGGTTGAGCAAGTTGTCCATGATGTCATGATGTCATCATAGCAATGAGGTCACCTTGTTATTCTCAGGCACAGCGCCAAAAGACAGGATTATTGATTCAAATGAAAGCATTTACTGTGGTACTATCTCATACAGATGTACCAACAAACAGGAAAGACATTAGAAGTTCAAGAATAAAACAATACTTCCTCGGAGAATCGAACCCTCGCCTAGTCCATCTTGATTCAAACCAGATACTTCCCGCGCTTTGTAATCCTCACCAATCCACCACAGCTAGACCTCGAACTCTAGGCACGTTGTCAGGGGAACCCCTATTTCCGGCCCTTCCGCTCCCGCATCCGGACCTTCTGGTCCCGTTCCGACCCGTTCCGGCTCCTCCCGATATCACATGGCCTGTGATTCTGCCCGGGACCTCTGCCGATCACTCCGGTTGCTATCACATGCCCCCGTCCGTAGTTACTTATATACCGGAATCTGACACAGGTGATCCTTAGTCTTTCTTCTCTTTGGATCCCCCTCGTCAGGTCTGTCCATTTGTATCTGTAGCTACTCTGTGATATTTACCTTCGGATCCCCCTCGTCAGGACTCTTGAGTATACTCGGGTGTTGAGGTTGCCCTTACACACATACCCTTTCTGACCACGTTGCCATGAGAGAAAGCCTGAGCTGATGCGCAGAGAGACATTATTGCATAGCAGATGTGAGATAGTTATCAGGCAGTGTTAGATGAGCAGGGAGATGACTTTGCAAACGAGTATCTACAACAATCTAGATAGCAATACCAACTTTACGCTTGACTCAGCGAGCTTTCAGTCTTTGTCGTCAAGTGTTTCAAAAACATCAACCACACTTTTGCTTCCCTCTAGAACCTGAGAAGAGAGACTCTCCATCCATGTCTCCAGGTTCTGCACCCGTTTAATTGCCTTCTGAAGACAGAGCAGCATCAGTGGCAGGTCAGACCAATTCTGGCCAGAAGCCTTGCGACACCAATAGGCTTCAACACGCTTGCTCTGAGGTCCTGATCCCGGAGGAATAGGGTTCCCATCGGCTAGCTTGAATCTCCCATTTTCTACCATAAGCAACTGCTTATTTATATGCTCCTCTTTTATAGGGCATTCCCTTGAGAAATGTCCTGGAAGCTCACAATAAAAGCAGTCTAAACTGCCGCTATTGATCGTTCTAGAGACATTGTGTTCATAAGGCCGGTCTGAAGGGCATTGGTAAGGCGCACGTCCAGCCATATTTACATCCTGGTGAGGCGGTACATCTCTATGCACATGCTTTATTTCCTGAGAAACCGACTGAAGTGCCTTTAGAAACTCTTGGTTGTGAGCGGCTTGTGCAACACTCATTTCCTCGCGCTCTTTACGGAAGATTGTGAAGGTATCTCTTAACTCAGCAATTGCTTCACCAAATTCTTTGAGTCTCTCAGTAGCTTTCTCCTGCTTCACAGTAGGGAATAGTGTCCTGGAAATCTCGGCTGGCGCGGTCGCGGATTCAGTGCCCAGATCTAGGTCCTGGGTTGAAGCCATGTCCTCTGCCATTTTAACAAGATCCTCTATTGCTATAGGATCTTCTCTACGTCTTGCGGCTGGCGCAGCTGGTGCAGCTGCCGGGTTCAAAACCCCTACTTGAGCTCTAAGCATGTTCATTGAACTAACTTGTAACCTCAAGGTGGTAGCGAACTGTGGTTCAAGAGTTTCGTGAAACTTCTTGCACGGCCTCCGCGTTGGTGGTCAAAGCTTTTCCTCCCATAAGCTTCTTAATAATCACCATGAACTCAACGCCAAAGCGCCGAATTTTGCCTTCATCACTGACGTACAGAGGACGGTAATGTTTGCAAACTTTTGCCAAAGCGTCCAGTGACCCAGCCTTCTCAGACTTAATCTCAGGACAATGCTTGCAAATTTCCTCCACAAATTCCTCGAAGGTCCCAATGATATAAGTAGCAAGCTACGCCAGGCTTCTCGTTTCTTCTGTGGAAGATAGCTTGTAAGCGTTGAAACGGTGCACTCGGGTGCAGCCGTGAAATTGAAAACTATGCTAAAGAGCGAGTGAAAGCGAGCGAACTCAACCAACACTAAACAACTCAAAAACACTAATCAAATCTGAACAACTCAATACCAAATGTCTCGTGTTTGGGTTCGGGGAGGTAGGGCAGGCGTATCACCCTTCAAGATAATGGAGTACTTCTAATCAAGGGTTTGATTCACAGGCAATAGCTGAGGCGGGATGACCACTTTCAACGGAAATGCACTTTTTGGGACTTCAATACTCAGGCCGGATAGGCACTAAGTTAATCAATTCAACTGGAGATTGGGACTAGCTTTCTTCTTCGGAGGGGTACTCAACGAAGGACACGGCACTTAATCAAGGTCTAGCCTGGAGGGGTACTCAACAGGGACTGATTGTAGGGCTTAGCAGGACTCGGAGGGGTACTCAACGAAGTCAGATTCTGGGATTCACTTCAAGATGGCGACTCGGAGGGGTACTCGACGAGAGGCTTCAGTTCTTATTACGGGCAACCCAAAATCAAAATATCAAGTCAAATCAATATCAATTCCAGTCTACTTCGTAACCCGCAAAGGGGGGGAAAGTCTACTAGCTGGCTCTACCCATTCAAACTACATGAACTACGCGCTTGAAACAGTTGTGCGCCTCGAACTCAAATCAAGTCAAGGGCTCAAAGTGGCACTTTTACGCGGCCTCATTTGGAACCTCACTGGGATTCGCGGACACTGCGAGGAGGGTGACTTCATAGTCGAGTTTTTCAACCGACTGCTGGAGGATATTGTGGAACACAAAAGCGCTCAGTTTGACGACCATTTTATTTGCGATGTGATCTCTCGGAACCTCCGCAACATTGCACTTCTCAAACTTGCCTGGCGAACTGGGATCGGGATGGAGAAGAAAGCACACAGGCATTCAGACCCGCACACCAAACCTGAAATGCAGATTTTGCTGAAAGTTTACAGGGACACAGAACTTCATAGGCATCATCTCGGCCGGCAAATTGATGACCGTGATACGGACGATTTTGCGCGAGGGGTCAAAAAACTTCGAGAAGGCGGACTCGAGGACTTTAAATCGAAGACCCTGTTCAACCGTCAAGTCCTTCGAACCGACGAGCCCCCTGTAGCGCCAACTCCGGCCGTTGATTCACCAGATTCCGAGGACACATCAAATGATGGGGACGGGAACAAATCGGATTCAGACAGTGATGCTGCATCGTTGTGTTTCAGGGCTGCGGCGTCCGACAGAGACATGGAGTCCACTGGTCAGCTGGACAGCATTCTCGGCTTCGTTCCCCATTTTTTCCCCCAATAGTGTGAGTCAAGAAGGTCGTAAGAGCGGCGCGAACGGGTCCGATTTCCGTGTATGGGACCGTTGTAGAGAACATGAATTGGTGGTCGCTGGAGTTCCGAGGAATTCGGCCAGAGGGATCCCGCATCCATTCAGTAATGATATTTGCAACGGTGCGCTTTCTGCGGCTGGCCAAAAATGCGGATACCATCTGAGCGTGGGTCTTGGACCGCTGCACCTCATTCCCTTTGATATCCTTCGTTTGAAAAATGTTGTACAGGAAGCATGCAAAGGTCCAGTTCTGCACCTTGATGGTAGCGAGAATGGTATATATTTTTTGAGCATCTGTGCGCGGAGATGCCCATCGGCCGGCGGTATCGCTGATGCACCCAGTACATGAACATTGACATTTAGTCGTCGAGGTTTTGGCTCGTTTTTTCGGAGGAGCACCGTCGACTGGCAGACCAGTATTGGAAGAAGGAGTATTTTCATTGGAGAGGGAAGTAACTCGCTTCCGCTTGTTGGGGGAACGATAACTGAACGTATCAGGTGTGCGCATGGTTTCAAAGGAATATTCTCCGTAAAATTGGGAGGTGAGACCGGTTGTTGGGCAGCAGTAAGGATATTAGTCGTCGGCACAGGTGTCTCAGGTGTGGAGGTATTAGCCGTTTTTGGGGGCTTTTTGGGGGCCACTGGAGTAGCCGGGACCCTCCAGCGTATGTCTTTGGTAGTTTTTGACATGCAAGAGCCACCAGATATCGTGCAAAGGCAATGTGCTGCTAGCTGATGATTTGGCGGGACGAAAAAATTGCCTTTTTGAGCGATTCCATTTCGGGAATGGGGACTTACGGCTAATGGGGCGCGAGTAAAATCAGACCATTGAACAAGTTTTTTTCCAACTCAAAAAAAAAAAAAAAAAAAAACTCTAGTTAATGGACTGACTAGGGAGACTACACCCAAGTGGGGTTTGGACAAACTATGGAACAAAGGCGTAGGGCCGCAGAAGGGCTACAACTTGGCAAGTCCGGGTCAGGCCAATGACTGACTTCGGCCGAAGAAGGGTATTATGTTTGTACCACGTGGCTAGCCACTTCCAGAACGGAAGCAACCCGTCCAAAATCCCAGTAAGGCAATACGTTGCACGTGAGTCGCTGACTGAGCCTGAGCAGAGGCAAATAAAGACCATGTGGATGTGCATCGCATACACAGGGCAGGGTAGAGGGTCAGTAGGACCAAATGGGTTTCCCCAAACCCAGGGTTGGCTGGTTTGGCCAAACATTGACCTGGTCTTTTATTTAGGGTTAGCTCGCACCGAATCGAGCACACCCAAAACCCTGGAAACCGCATGGATCCATCCAAATCTGGATTGCTTACATTATACCCAGAGTTCCGTTTATCTGTTTGTACTAATTCAGTGACTCGTGTGTTTCTCCTTTTAGATTCAGCAGTTTGTATAAATAGAGGTAGTTTTTCTCTGTAGCGCCAGTGGATTCCACCCTTCATAAATAGGTGCTCCGAGCTAATCGCTAGAGAGTCGCTGTTGTGAAGTCTGTAATCTCCTCGGAGTTACCGTTGGAAACTGTCATAGTTTCTCTCGTTAGTTCTACTTGCAATAAAATTGGTTGTTGGCTATAAAGTTATCGTCCCACTGCACAAGCTTAGGAAAGATTAGTTTGGTTTAGTTTGGTTTAGGCAAAAGCAGTTTAGGAAACGGAAGCTTAGAGCTCACAATTAAGGCGACTTGGACTTAGAGTTCAGTTTGGCCAAACTTGCAATTAGATTCACGAAAGTGATTAAGATTGTATTGGGTTATTTGATAACCACCCCAACCTCCCCTCCACCCCACACTTTTGATAAAACACAACCTTCACGTCTTTTAGGGTCGTTTAGCGCCTTGGACTGTTGGACTCTCGTTGTTGAACCTTTAGCTCAACTGGTTACTTTGTCGTTGTCCCAAATTGCCACAAGATATATTTTGTTGGAACCCCAAAATCTCGCATGCTTTGTTAAATTCTGTGATAGTTTTGTGGTAGTGATTAGTTTGGTTGTTTTAGTTGTAGTTTTAGTGTTGGTTCCTTGCCGCACTACTACTTCGGCGTCACTTCCAGCCGTTCACCCATTAGCCTCACGGCAAGCGTCTCATCTGGAGCCCACCGCGAGGGGTTCATTTGGAATTACTTCATAGAAGTAATCTGTCAAGTCTGCTTTAGGGCCATCGAAAGATAGTCTTTCTGAGTCTTTGACCTTTGTGATCACTATAAAAGAGTGATTATACCCTTGTCCAAACTCACGGGAAGGACCTGCAAGTCTAAAAGTACAGGATTGAGCCTCCAACTCTGCCTAGTACATCTGCAAACACAGACACAGTAGATTATTCTACGGAAGGCGAGGGAGAATCTTTGGATCTCACTCATCAGCGACGCCCACGTCACTCAGCTCGGAAAAAGGAACAAGGCAAGGAGACACCACTCTTCCCTGAACCTCTACCTTCCCGTGCACGTTCCAAACAACCCACACCGGCCGAAAAAGCCCGTGGACTTGTCAAAAACAAAACCCAGTCCCGCACACAGGCATATAAAGCCTCGCAAACTAGTTCAGCTAGTTTGGTTTAACCTCTTACGGTTTTAACCACACGGTCTAGATCACCTAGTCCAGTCCCAAGGTCTAACCCAGTTAGTCCAAACCTTGAAGAGGATCTAGATATCCCTTCACCCGCGACCCCTACCTCCTTTGCAAACACTTTACGTTCCTTCATGGGAACTAATACAAATGCAATGGGCAGCACTGCTGCCCCAGCATCCCAAAATGTGCCTATGGGCACGTTCAAGATTCCACGTTCTTGATATAGCAATGCTCCAAAATTCATTTCAGAGGATGCCGAGCAGTTGTTGGAATTCTTAGAGCAAGTCACTCAAATTCTTGAGTTGGCAAAAATCAATGATGAACAGAAGAAGAAGGAGACGCTTACAAGCTATCTTCCACAGAAGAAACGAGAAGCCTGGCGTAGCTTTGCTACTTATATCATTGGGACCTTCGAGGAATTTGTGGAGGAAATTTGCAAGCATTGTCCTGAGATTAAGTCTGAGAAGGCTGGGTCACTGGACGCTTTGGCAAAAGTTTGCAAACATTACCGTCCTCTGTACGTCAGTGATGAAGGCAAAATTCGGCGCTTTGGCGTTGAGTTCATGGTGATTATTAAGAAGCTTATGGGAGGAAAAGCTTTGACCACCAACGCGGAGGCGTGCAAGAAGTTTCACGAAACTCTTGAACCACAGTTCGCTACCACCTTGAGGTTACAAGTTAGTTCAATGAACATGCTTAGAGCTCAAGTAGGGGTTTTGAACCCGGCAGCTGCACCAGCTGCGCCAGCCGCAAGACGTAGAGAAGATCCTATAGCAATAGAGGATCTTGTTAAAATGGCAGAGGACATGGCTTCAACCCAGGACATAGATCTGGGCACTGAATCCGCGACTGCGCCAGCCGAGATTTCCAGGACACTATTCCCTACTGTGAAGCAGGAGAAAGCTACTGAGAGACTCAAAGAATTTGGTGAAGCAATTGCTGAGTTAAGAGATACCTTCACAATCTTCCGTAAAGAGCGCGAGGAAATGAGTGTTGCACAAGCCGCTCACAACCAAGAGTTTCTAAAGCACTTCAGTCGGTTTCTCAGGAAATAAAGCATGTGCATAGAGATGTACCACCTCACCAGGATGTAAATATGGCTGGACGTGCGCCTTACCAATGCCCTTCAGACCGGCCTTATGAACACAATGTCTCTAGAACGATCAATAGCGGCAGTTTAGACTGCTTTTATTGTGAGCTTCCAGGACATTTCTCAAGGGAATGCCCTATAAAAGAGGAGCATATAAATAAGCAGTTGCTTATGGTAGAAAATGGGAGATTCAAGCTAGCCGATGGGAACCCTATTCCTCCGGGATCAGGACCTCAGAGCAAGTGTGTTGAAGCCTATTGGTGTCGCAAGGCTTCTGGTCAGAATTGATATTCTCCGCAGGGCTATGATAGCTTTTATGCAGAGGATGTTGAAGATAGACCAGTTGACTACATGGATACTGCACTGGATGAGATCCCCTCGTTGAAAGTTCAACTTGCTAATGCTAAATCCGTGTATCTGGTGGCGCCTCGAGGTTTGGACAATCTTCCCCAGGGTTTGGTTAATCCTCAGGGAGCGGTTCAACCCGCTTTCCTTGCTGCCACACCTAATGGTATGGTCGGCTCCCCAGAAATAGACATGACTAGAGCTGTGAAAGCAATTCTGTTGAAGGTTCTTGCGGCAGATGAACTACCTGTGACCCAGGATCAGTTTTCAGTAACCAGAGGAGCTACTAGAGTGAATGGTAGTGGCCCCTCACAGCCAAATTTCGGTTAGGTTCAGGGATTGGGGATTCAAGACGCAAGTCGAGTTTGGCTAAACCCCTTGAGAACCATAAAGTGGCTAAACAAGCAGAAGAAAGTCAGAGTTGGCGTACAACAGTGACCAAGGGGTCAATTACAGCTCACTCGGTCATAGATGAAGTAGAGGAAGAGCCTCTACCAAAAGAAACGCAAAAGAGGGGATTGAAAGTTGCGGAAGTGTTCACAGATGAACCAAGTCAGCAATTCGATACACATGGTGAACTACCATATAAAGATCACTAGCTCTCATTTGAGACTGATGAACACTTGTTACATTTTAATATACTGGTGAAAGTATATTCCAGGCACCAAAATTGAAAGATTTCAGGCCCAGCCGTATACCATGCTTATCAACACGATCGCATTTGGCAATACCTTGGATAATCATTGAGGAATGGATTATAGAATGAGCGGTAGGATTTGGAGAAAGCACACACTGAGTTCCCCAGACAAAACAACATCTCTTCTGTGATCGGAGGCCCTTGCGAGACCAGCCGTTCTGCAAATAGGTGGTCAAAATATTCACAGCAGACTCATCAACACAAACAATATGATCAGCTGGCTCATCGCAAATCTTCATGATGAAATTGCACCGGGTGTGTTCGCACCGCTCCACAGCTTGTCTTGACAGCTGTCCAAAAAATTCAATGGTGAATTGCAAACTACAGCTAGGATCAACATACCTTCTTTGAGGATAGTCTCATGCACTTCATTGTCCATGATAGTGGTGAGTGATATGTCAATGTCATGCTGTACATATAGCTGCTGCTCTTGTATCTCATCCAGAGTGAGAAATGAGAGCAAGAATGAACTGTGAAAGTAAGTATTGAATCTGAATCACCATGCAGAGTTCGTGCACTTTTAATTGATTTAAGGACAGCATTGGCGAACGGCCAAGGTATCTGTGATCGTGGGACACTTCTCTGATCTCACACCATGTATGCTTGACCCGTTGGACAACACGCAATGGGATATTCAAATCTATTGAAATGGCAGTGTTGGACTTCTTCAGCATAAATGCCTGGTATATGACACAATTCTTCAGGTCTCTTGAATAGTGTTTACGCAGGGGGACCCTTTTCTTCTTGCATGGTGTGACACCATGTAATGGTTTACATGAAAATTCAGTCCTAAACTGCACAAGCTATCGATTCAACAAGAGTCCCAGTACTCACATATTGCAACAGGCACCACCAAGTCATAATTCACGACAACGATGGCCAATTCCTCGGCGATCAATCTCAAGTTGAACCGTGGGAAAGTTCCGATGAACCTGTCTCGGCCCTTCTAGAAAATTATACTCGGCACTCTGGCACTCAAAAACCTGCCTTATGCATGTGAAAACCTGTCCCACATGTTCGGTGCACCGTTTGCGGTATTCAAAACACCTCTAAAATGATTTTTCCTATCAACATGTGATGAATATGGCAACACCACCGGGATACACCTCAGCCATTGGACAATGCCTGTTTCAGGGATCTTCAGGTTCAACAGCTGCATGGATAGCAACACTGCATGACCTCTCCAATTCCCAATTGCACTCATTTCTATTCAGTACACCACATGGGCACTTTTAATATTTCCTTTTGCATAGCCCGGTCATCGGACTCCCGTTTCTGTATTGAAGGGCTCAGATATTTCTACTATAGTTGTTGCTTTTCCCCCTTGTATTGTCTCACTCTAGGAATTTAAATACATCAGTGCTTCCAACTCTGTTTATCCCGTTTATTGAGAAAATTACTCTCACCGAACACTGCTATCTGCCTATTCATCCTCCGGTTGTCAAAGACCAAAAACCGGATCCAAGTGCCCTTTTGTTACCGTTTTACACTGACTCTTTGATTTTCTCAGGTCTCTGTACTCTCATGCATTCCGAATAAATCTACTGCTCCCCTGCCTATATTCCCGCTCCCAAAAGACTTTCTGGTTGCCCTTCATATCCTCGAGTTGTTCAGTATCTGCGGCACACGGGATCATTTTTGCTCTATTCCCTCACTCACCCCAGTATTGAGACTTACATCCCGTCTCATCGATATTTCGAGTCATTTTATATATGTCGTCAGTGGCATCATCAATGATGGTGGTCAAATGAGAAGGATTGTTGTGTCACTCGTGACCTTACACAAACGTGACCCAGTCGCATATAGTGATGTTCCTGGCTTGGCTTCAAGCCAAAAAGCCGTGAAGCCAAAGCCCCGGCTTTGCAAAGCCAAGCCAAGCCAAAGTGGGGGCTTTGGGAGGGCTTTGGCTTTGGCTTCAGATCTGCAAAGCCAAAAGCCGGGGCCAAAGCCGGGGCTTGACTATGAAGATTTCAACCAAATGTTCAACTTGCGATTCGGCGAATTTAGATCAGAGATCATAATTTGTATCGGGCCGTTGATCCTGTATGCTCATGCTATGGATTCCGCTTTATTCCTCATAGGCTCATCTCTTCCGATCCCTCACGCGAGTCTTTGCGTCCGCAATTGACTGCATGATTTTCGACCGCCAATTCAAGCCCCCGACCCGGAGACGGCACAAGGATGGTCCGTAGCAGCACGATAAAATGTGACATGCTGTGACCCGACGCGTCTATCCTTCTTTCCTCCCACCATGTCTCGCGCTCGCGACCAGCCAGATCCTTCCCTCATCCTCACGGGCAATTGTCATCGTATCCTATCAAGCAGGCTCGACAACCCCCAGAATAGCGAGCCACCGGATGTAGCCCATCAGGCATCCGTTTCGAAAACCAGTGAGCATCGTTCTTTGACGCGTCTCTCGTGTTCTGACATCATGGTGTGTCTGAGTTGCCACACTCGTGTCCATGATTGACCAGATCGAGGCTGCGGCGGCTGCGCTTCCGAAGTCGGTTCCCAAAGGCACCAAGGACGACCGTATCCAATATATCCTCAACAATGTCACGGGCCTCGACCGTGAGGTGGAGAAAAATCAAACCCCGCAGTCAGTCACGTTTGTTCGCCGCATGGATCTCCTCTTCGGGGACACTGTGCGCGACCAGAATGGCCGTATGTCCCTTGTTCGCCGTGGGCCCTGGGGTATCTCCCTCGTCGTCCAGTATCTTCGCAAAATTAACTGGAAGACCGATGGCATTCCCCTCACTGTTGCGACCCTCAAGTTCACCCAGGTGTTGGCTGAGCTGCGGTATCTTTGGTGCGTCAAGCAGCTATCATGTTCCCCTAGCCATTAAGATCTTTTTCTCGCAGCGAACATCCTCCGACAAACACCCCGGTTACCGCTTCGCAAGCAGCGACACCCGAGACCTTTGCACCAATCTCACCTCGTGCGATGACCTCACCCATTGGATCGAAGCGGACTGCCAGCCTCGCGCTCTCGGACGATGAATCACTCTCATCCAAAAAAATTAGAACCAGTATGTGCTCGCCTTTCTATGGTTCCCCAAGTCGATACACACATATTCTCAGCCCGGAATGGGACGGCGAGCGTCCAGGATTCCGACGATTCCGACGACGAGGAGTTCGAGCCATATCCCACTGTAGAACCAGGTCACAAATGTTTGTTCTCAGATTCCTTCAATTCTCATCATGAATTTATGTGTACTTTCAGCGAAGAAACCAATCGTCGTTAGCGACGATTCGGATGCGGAATCATCTACAGCAAAGTCTCGAAGCTCTGGTAAATTTTAACTGAAACCTAGCACCGTGTTGTACTTACCAATTACGATTTCAGGAACCAGAGCAAGTCGTGCGACGAAGAACGGTATTTCTCATACAATCGGTTTGGTTTTCCAAACTGAATCCTTCCAGGTGATCGTGTTCGCGCCAAGCGGGGCTCTCGAAAGGATGCAAACTCCCGCTCTGATCCCACTGCTCTTGGGGAAGACGGGATGCTTGCAGACCTCGAAGTGCAACCCTTGGTCAAACCTGGCGAGCCTAAACTCGACTCCACCGCTGACATCACAAGATTCTTCGGAGCGCCTTTTGAGGCTAAATCGCATCGCGGTACGGGAACGAAGCTCCACCGCAAATGCAAAACTTGCGGGTGAGCCGCATTTTTTCTCGCTCAATTTCCGCTGCTGAAGGTACATTTCAGTGATGTAATTGTCGCGGAAGCGTCAACAAACCGCCGGCATATGCACAAACACGCCGTAAGTGTCGTTGCTTTGTCTGGATGCTTGTTAACAGTGTCCATGTTCAGGATATCTATCGTAAATGGGCGGAGAAGAATGACTTCGAGTCTAAACTTCCCGACGATGTTGAGACGCGTAAGAAAGCTGCTGCCGAGGCGGAAGAGGCGAAGCGCAAGCTTGAGCAGCAGACCCTTGACCCTCATTTGCGAGAGAAGCCCGCGCGCATAGTCCCTTACAGCGACGACCTTTTTAAACAGGTTGTGTTGGAGTGGCTCATTGCCACAGATCAAGTGAGTCTGCTTTCACGCTTTTGATTGGTGTACACTGAAGCGTCGGTGCGACTAGCCCCTCGATGCACTGACACATCCAAAATTTGTCGAGATGATCGATGTCGCTGCCCGTGCCCACGACGGTGTCAAAATTCCGGGGCGGAAAGCAACGCGGGAAGAGATTTTGAATCTTTTCCATCAGCAGATGGAAAATCTGCGAGTACGCATTCATGTAAGCTGGCATCTTCCATTTTCAGCTCGTGCGGCATTTAAGAATAGACAGAGTGACAAGGTCACCGGCACCATATCTATTACCTGTGATGCATGGCAGGCCAACAACGTCGACGGCTATTATGTTGTTACGGGGCATTGGATTGAGGAGGTATCGCCCGGGGTTTGGAAGCTGCAGGAAGCCATTCTCGGCTTCACGAGAATCAATAACGCGCATCACGGTGTCCGCCTGGGGCAGGCGCTGTTTAAAATTGTGCAGCGACTCAATCTCGAGAAGCGGGTAATGTCTTCTCTATATTTTTCGTTCTCAACGCTTTGAAGCTAAAACATCTCCAGCTGGGTTATGTGACTTGCGACAACGCGTCTAACAATCCCACCATGCTGGAGGAGTATGCGCAACTTGTTAAGGAGGCGACCGGACTTGTCTGGGATCCCATTGAGCGCCGTATCGGGTAAGCAATGCGAAATAATTTTACCTACACAGTTGACGGGATTATTTTAAGATGTCTCGCACATGTAATCAACATCGCCACCCAGAAACTCATCTCTGCGTACAGTAAATCACCTCACTTCAATGCACACGACCCGACGGCGCACATTCCGGATACCGACGACATCATCCGAGACGAAATCGGTCTCGTGCGCGCAATAGCAGTTAAGGTTGCCTTATTTTTCAATCACTTGGTCGGTACTTAATTAATCTCAGGAGCGGTCTTCATCGAAACGCAAGGACCTGTTCAAACGCATCCAGCTCCGTGATCCCGCCGCAATCGCAAAGCAGATGGTGCTCGACATGAAGGTCCGCTGGTCTTCCACATATGCGATGCTGGACTGCGCGCATACGCTGAAGAAGGTAAAATTACTTTTTTCTACCATGCTTCGCGGATAATCCTACTCATTTCGAAATTAGAGTGTGGATGACTTCGTTCTCACAATCGCCATGGACGAGATAGGGGAGAAACGTAAGAAATTGACAGCCTTGCAATTAACTCCTCCCGAATGGAAACGCGTCGATTTGTTCCTCAACCTACTTGCCGTATGTACTGCTTCTGATTGGTATCTTGTTTATCAACGATTGCAGCATGCCGAACACTCCCAGCACAAGTTCTCTTCCGATCTCAAGTCAACACTCCACCTCGCACTTCCGGCATTGGAGAAGTTGCATGAGGGTTGGACGAAATGTGCTGCCAATCCGAAATACGCTGATTTTAAGAACGCTCTGGAGCAGGCTTTGGCTAAGGTAGATGAATATTACCAGAAGACGTCGAACTCGAACGCATATATGTTTGCCATGGGTACGTCTTTGCTGTTCACCTGGTATCATTGTCTATGACGGTCAATTTAGTTCTGGATCCTGCCGGCAAACTGTCATATTTCAAGGACCATTGGCCGGAGACACTCCAGGAAGAAGCATTGGAGAACCTGGAGGAGACGGTTAGTCTGACTTACGCTCATTATATTCCCGTCTAATAATCGGATAGTTTAAACAGCGGTATATCGAGCTTCGAGGCGCACCTGTGGTTGCGCCAGTTGCAAGAATGCCCACTGCAACCAAAATGCGCCGCTCACTGGATCTCGATGATGAGGACGAACCCTCGCGTGTCACTGAAATGCACATCAATCCGTTAAAACCGTGGCTCGATGAATTTCGGCTGTATTTCAATACTCTGGAAAGTGTTCCGAATGGCATGGGCGCGATTCAGTGGTGGGGCGTGAGTTATTTATTTTTTCCTATCGGTCTGGATTCCCGCTCAATACTTTTCAGCTGAATGCACACCGATATCCTGTCTGGGCATCGCTTGCTCGTGACTATCTGGCCGTAATGTCCTCCTCTGTATCGAGCGAGAGGGCATTCTCGTCTGCCGGTATCACAATCAGCAAACGACGCAATCGGTTGAAACCGGATATTGTCGAAGCACTGCAAGTTCTCAAATGCATGATGCGTCGTGACTTACTTTTCCGGCGCTCCGCTCTGATGGACGACTCGGATGATTTGGAGGGCGGAGATGATACAGAGGACGACAAGGACAAGAGTTGGGATGACATGTTGGACGACGATCCGAATAATTATGACCCGGATGATGTTATGTTTAAATTAATTTGATTTTGGTTGTACGGCTTTCGTATGCATGCTATTAAGTTCGGACTGCTAATTATGTTGAAACCAACGCTATACCTAGCCGGGTGGGGGATGCAATTTATGCTGGCAAAGCCGGGGCTTGGGCCAAAGCCAAGCCAAGCCAAGCCCTACCTCGGGGCTTTGGCTTTGGCTTCATGAATCCTGAAGCCAAAGCCCCGTGAAGCCAAGCCAAAGCCGGGGCTTGCAGGCCAAGCCAAGCCTGAACATCACTAGTCGCATACGAACATATAGCAAGCACATCACTGCACAAATTCATTTATAAACTATCCTTGCACCTGCAAAACAATGTTTTCTTGAGTTGGGACAGGTCTGAGAATTTTACCAGGAGAATGTGAGGCAGTAGAATTGTTATGTAAAATGTGGTCTAAAACATGGTATTTCAACATTTCTATGCAGAAAATATTTATCGTGGGGCTGGGTGCCTGTGGAATTCCAACGCAAATCCATCAGTAAGGGTTTCAAGTTAAATGGAGAAGAAATGAAGCCGCAATGGGTGATATGCGGAAAAGGATCAAAAGTGTCTCTTTTTGGGGAGAAATGTGATCCCACCCTAAGTTCTGCAAATAGCAGTAATGACATTATTTGCAACATGTTTGGGCAGCTTGACTGACCTGCCACTGATGCTGCTCTGTCTTCAGAAGGCAATTAAACGGGTGCAGAACCTGGAGACGTGGATGGAGAGTCTCTCTTCTCGAGGTTCTAGAGGGAAGCAAAAGTGTGGTTGATGTTTTTGAAACACTTGACGACAAAGACTGAAAGCTCGCTGAGTCAAGCGTAAAGTTGGTATTGCTATCTAGATTGTTGTAGATACTCGTTTGCAAAGTCATCTCCCTGCTCATCTAACAATGCCTGATAACTATCTCACATCTGCTATGCAATAATGTCTCTCTGCGCATCAGCTCAGGCTTTCTCTCATGGCAATGTGGTCAGAAAGGGTATGTGTGTAAGGGCAACCTCAACACCCGAGTATACTCAAGAGTCCTGACGAGGGGGATCTGAAGGTAAATATCACAGAGTAGCTACAGATACAAGTGGACAGACCTGACGAGGGGGATCCGAAGAGAAGAAAGACTGCTTTAGCCTAAACACACAAAAAATCATACTTGCACAGCACAACATTGACACGAAGTTGTGCACATCTTTCCCGGATTACGAGCCCTGCCCAAACACAGCGGCAATCTCCGGCATATTTCTCGACTGCCACGCATCAAATGGCATGATTGTTGGTCGCCACTTGACGCCACGTCACAAGTCTTTTGCTTTTCCCCCTTATGTTGACTCCCTTCCATTCCCTCCCACTGCCTTGTGCCCGTCAAGATGCCTACAGCTGTCTCAAGAATCTCCCTTGTCCTCAAGCAACCTTTCTCAAGCCCTTCTCAAGCCCATTGGTGCAACTGTCGTCTCATTGGGTACTGCTGGGGCATGCGTCGGAATCAAGTCAAATGGCTTTGGGTTTTCCCTGCAGTACTTTCTCTTCAAGACAGGTTACATCAAGATCAATGCCTGTTCTGTGGGGTGCTGCCGCCAGCAAACATGTCTATGCATTTCCCGGCTGACTTCTACAGGCTCGCTGGATGTCGACTGCACTGATATGGATGATATTTGGTCTGTCAATTTTTTTCCCCCACTTTATTCCAGTTACTAATTTGTTCAATTCAGTGTTTTCACTGGATACATGCCTTGTGTAACCCCCGTCCGCCCCTTCCACCCTGCAACAATAAACTCTGCCGTGGCAAAGGTTCCAGCATCTTTTTGGACCGTCATCTGTACTGTCCTATCTCCCAGCTTCCTTCCTCCCTTCTCATATGATACCGCTATATAACCCTATCCAACCGTACTACTGATAGCAATATAATTATGGTTCCCATTATACTTTACTTCACTGGATTTGAGGAGGACCAAGGATATGGAAAGCAACGGCAACAATGGCGGGCAACGGCCCCAGTGGGTCATGTGTGGATTTTGCACCAAAGGCAAAACAGAAAACTTAAATGGCGCCCAAAAAAATTTGCATCGTGCTCAAACGGCCGAGTAATAAACGGGATACTCGATTTGTAATCTTCCACCTGGGTGCAGTTTTTTATGCATGATGCTCATACAGCCCAGAATTGACTTTCATTCAAAGACCTGGCCTACCTGTGTATCTAGATTGTTGTAGATACTTGTTTGCAAAGTCATCTCCCTGCCCATCTAACAATGCCTGATAACTATCTCACATCTGCTGTGCAATAATGTCTCTCTGCGTATCAGCTCAGGCTTTCTCTCATGGCAACGTGGTCAGAAAAGGTATGTGCCTAGAGTTCGATGTCCAGCTGTGGTGGATTGGTGAGGATGGCCCAGCGCTTTTTGACAACATCAAAAATGTGCTTGACAACGTTACGTGCAGATGTGTGCTGCAGATTGTACAGCTCTTCCTTGCATGCAGGCCTGAGGAATAATCAGAAAAATCCATGCTGTAACTGCTAAGTGGTAACAAATATGTAGCTGGAATTCAAGTGCCCAACCATTGCTCAGTTGCATAGGAAAATAGATCAGTAATAGTTCTGTTCTTTGAGGATACCACTTGTTAAAGATGATGATTTCTATTCAAGATATATTGAATTGAGACACAGTATGAATAAAAGAATTACAGGCTGCGAGGTTCGAACGGGAGACCTCACCAAAAAAGAAAGTGCAAGACATGAGTGTCTAACCAGTTACACCAAACAACCAACAAAGATGCATTCCAGTCTGAGTATATATCTGTGCCTCTGGTCTGATTCTGTATTACGTTGTTTAATCATTTCCAACCAACATCTCCCCTTGAAGTGTGGAATAGGGGCTTCAGAATATAGTAACACCTTTCACATCACTGAGCAATAAGGCTGCAAGTGTAAAATACAACAGTTAGATCCATAATCAAGTGTATGTAGTTATTTTTTTTTCCTTATTTTTGTGCAAAGAAATAATGATTCTGCATCAAAGGAGGTGTGAAATATAGGACATCATAGTTGAGAAATTGACTTTATCTATTTATATGTATAGGTTTGTTATCTTGTTCCAACACTCCTTGTTATGAGGTCACATGGGTCCATACATTTTCCATGGGCTCATGTGACCTGACTCAGAGAAATTGGCATAAGAAATTGCTTTGAATCTCTTGAATGGTTCTTCAAGTTCCTTGCTTTTCACAGCAATATTTTTATGTTAATGTTATCCTTTCTTTTCTCCAGCAACTGAACACTCCTTTGATATCAGCACAAAAGTTTAACCAAGCCCCCAAGTTGAAGAGAGATGTCATTCCCTAATATAGCTTGTATCAGGCTAGATTACTACTACCATAGACAATAGTTGAACTGGATATTTGTTCAAATCTGAAGGATCAAGGGCTAG
The DNA here is from genome assembly GCA_029281795.1 of Mycena crocata. Classification (NCBI taxonomy): domain Eukaryota; kingdom Fungi; phylum Basidiomycota; class Agaricomycetes; order Agaricales; family Mycenaceae; genus Mycena; species Mycena crocata. The sequence continues at coordinate 62,978 of JARJCP010000227.1, read as the reverse complement.
ATTTGGGCTAGATCATACAAATTGCAACACTAAGATATGAATTGCCTGCTGAAATAGATAGGTTTGAGCCTCTGAGAATCATAACCTAGATTGGAAAACTAAGAACCCAAGTTAGGAAATGAATCTCATTGCAACCCAAGAAGCACACCTAACTATCAGATGACCTCAATTTATTTCCTTTTTTAGAAGGTCTGCCATCAGGAAAGCTTCACATTTACTGAATGGGGAAATTCAACATTTTCTGGCTCAGAAAAAGTTAGGTAATTGATGAGAAAATGATGAGCTTTTGTATCATTTACCAGGTCAGTAAATGTCATGAAAAAGGTCAGAAAATGATACAAAAGCTGGCCATTTACCAGGCCAGTAAATGACAAGTAAATGATCAGAAAATGTAAAAAATACCTGGAATTTACTTGGAATTTACAGGGCCAGTAAACGATAGTGTGTGCCCAGTGGGAGGAGGCCCGACACAGACCGGATCGGAGTTGTCATGAGATGGCCGCCGTTGAAGGATGTGTCGGAGGTGCGGCAATTCTTGGGTACGGTGGGAGTGATGCGCATGTTCATCAAAGACTACGCGTTGCTGTCCCGGCCGATCCAGAAAATGACACGCAAGGATGTGGAATTCGAGTGGGGAGATGAACAAAAGTTAGCGATGGAAAAGTTGAAGGTGGCGTTGGGAAGCGCGCCTTGCTTAAAACCGCTTAACTACGACTGGGACTCGGATATAGTCCTCGCAGTCGACACGTCGTGGATGGCGGTTGGTATTCAAATCTACCAGGCCGACCCTCACGACCCAAAGAAACGATACTACGCAAAGTTCGCGTCAATAACGTTAAATCGGCGGGAGGCGGAATTCTCCCAACCGAAACGGGAGCTGTACGGCTTGAAGCGGGCCTTGGAGTCCATGCAGTACTGGTTACTCGGCTGCCGGAGATTGGTGGTCGAGATGGATGCCAAGTACATCCAAGGGATGTTGAACGACCCGGGGATGGGACCCAACGCTACGATCAACCGATGGATTGAGCAAATATTGATGTTCAAGTTCAAACTCAAACATACCAAGGGAGTCAATTTCCCACCCGACGGATTATCGAGAAGGGAGACACATCAAGGAATGCCACGAGGCCGAGAATCTGATTGTGCCGGCATATGTCCAAGTTACCGATGTTGAAACGGGATTGCTGCCGGATGAAAGTTTGCGGGACGAGGAAGATGCGAGGCAACCGTACGACGAAGAACACAGGAGCGTGGGAGCGCGCCATCAGGATGATAATATCCTCCTGTTGGTAGAATGGCTGAAGGATCCCTTGACGCGTCCTGAGGGAATTCAGGAAGGACAAGAATATAAGCGCTTCGTGCGCTACGCGTCAAGGTTCTTCCTGTCAGATAAAGGAAGGCTGTGCAGAAGGGAAGGAGAAGCACCGAGTCGGTTAGTGGTTCAGAAGGAACACCGCATGTATATGATGCGCTCCGCGCACGATGCGCTCGGGCATCGCGGGGGATTTGCCACGACCGCGCTCCTGGAACAAAGGTTCTGGTGGCCAGACCTCGAAGGCGACGTACGGTGGTACATCAAGGGCTGCAGGTTGTGCCAGAAACGCCAACTCGCAATCCTGAAGACACCACCGGTTATCTCGGCGACACCCAGTATCTTCAAGAAAATACATACCGACGTAATGCACATGTCCGAAAAATCGAATAACTGTGGCTATATCGTGGACGCGAGATGCGCGTTAACGAGGTTTCCGGAGGCGCGGGGATTGCGCCAGCAAACTGCAAAGAATATCGGATTATTCTTGCTGGAGGACGTGATTTGCCGTTGGGGTTGTCCAACATGGATCGTCACGGACAACGGGACCCCGTTTCTGGCTGCAATGGAATGGTTAAAAGACAAGTACGGAATTTACGGGATAAGGGTATCGCCGTACCATTCCCAATCCAACGGAGTTATCGAGAGGGGTCATTGGGACCTGCGCCAATCGCTCTATAAAGCCACGGGTGGAAATTTACACCAGTGGTTTTATTTTCTGCACCAGGTGTTATGGGCAGATCGGGTGACCACGCGTAGAGGGATGGGTTGCTCACCGTACTTCGCAGTATGCGGCGCCCATCCGGTTTTGCCTCTTGATGTTGCAGAAGCAACGTGGATAGCGGAATACCCGGATCACCTAGTCTCCACGGATGAGTTGGTTGGGTTGCGCGCTCGCGCGCTTGCCAAACACGCGGTTCATGTCGAAGAAATGCGGACCAGGATGGCCGCCATCAAGATTAAAAGCGCCGAAGATTACGCTGAAAAATATAAACACGTCATCAAGGATTATAATTTCGAGCCAGGGGACATCGTACTTGTGAGGAACACAGTCGACGAGGGATCCCTGAGCGGGAGGAATAGGGATCGCTGGTGGGGACCGTTGGTAGTGGTCAGAAAAAAAAGAGGCGGTGCTTACATTGTTTGCGAGTTCAATGGCGCCGTCTGGCAGAAGAAGATCGGGCGGTTCAGATTGATACCGTATCAACAACGACAAAAGCTCACCATCGGGACCCACATTGAGGAGTTAATTGATGTGTCCAAGGAAACGTTGGACGAGTTGGAGGAAGAGCCAGAACCCTATGACGGCAAAGATTTGCAGTTTGAGGGCGTCTCGCTGCGCTCCAGTCAAGACGGATTGAAGGAAAGGGGACTTGAAGGGCTGTTGGAGCCGGACGACGAATAAAATTCGAAAAGATCCCGGGGTGGTTGAAGTTGGAATAATTCGACACCGGCCCGAGCACTCGATAAAACTCCGGTGGAACAGACCATGGTCTGATAACGGTGTTATGAAAACGCGTGATCAGTCACGCTCTGTGACAGACGCGTCTCGCGAGGACAAGTTGGAAAATCAAAAACAGGCGCCAGCGCCACAATAAATATTCAGGTATAGAGGGGTTACAAGAAGGGGATTAGGAGGAGTTGCGGAGCCTAGTCAATAGGCTCGCGCAGAGGGCAAAGGGCAACGAGGTGGTCAGAAGCAGTGCAGTAATAGCAACGTTTAGGCTTCCTGGGAGAGGAAACATCAGGAAAATTCGAAATGTGGACGATGAAGACCATGTACTTGTGGAAGGGCTGGCGGATCGGCCGGCTCGGGTTGACGGAAGGCCTGGAGCTGCCAGTATAGTTCTTTCTGGGCCGAGGCAAGACGACGCATCTCGGCCTGGACTGCAGCCAATCGTCTACGAAGCTGGTTTTCGGAGACGGGGGAGGCGGGCCGAATGGACGCGGGATCAGGCGAAGGGTGTGGCACTGGACGACTGGGGCGTGCGTAGGGAAGGTCCACTGGGATAGACGGATTAGCAAAAATCAAGGAAGAGTGGAAAGGCGGGGCACTCACGGGCTGACGATGAATCGTCCTCCCCCTCTTCCACTCGCCGCCTTTTGCGGGGAGCCGGCGCCGGACGAGAGTGAAGTCCTCCGCGAGGTCCGGTAGGGACAGGTTTGGAGACAGAGGAGAGCTGGGCTAGAAAGGGAGCCGCAGTTGAACGCCAGGACGAAGAAATAGAGATAACAAGACCTACCGGGATCAGCGACGGCGCTCCCAGCGACAACCTGCCCAAACGAACACCGAGTTCGCTGAGAGGAGATAGGAGGGCGGCTGAACGTATTATGAGCAAGAGATAAAGACAAACAACAAGAAAGACGGGGAGGGCTTACCCTGAGAACCGGACTGGGACCGGGCTTGGTGGAGGCGGAGGCTGTTAAGGGTTCAGAAAAGAAGGAACCAAAACAAGTGGATGAAGAATACATACTCTCGAAGGACGCAGAACGTCCTCGGGACCGGATTCATCGCTACTCGAAGGGATGGACACAACATCGTCGCTCGGGGAAGCAGGTGGCTAAAAGGAGGTTAAACGGGGGAAGACGAAAGGCGAATTTGAACAGACCTTGTCCAAATTTGCGGCATAGTCCAAGGCAAGGTTGCGTTCGACACGAGCGGCCATTCCTTCAGCCACAAGTGCCCGCTCGGTATTGATGCGCTTGCGCTCACGGAAGGCCTGGCGCTTGCGAAGGATTTCGCCGGCGAAATCCTGGATTGACAGAAAGGCATCGCTAAACGAAGTACCAAGGCGGGCATGGCTGCTGGCGTGCATCAGAGCACGAATAGCAAACACGCATTCGCCAAGCTCGGCGACCAGCGCGAAAGAAGCGACTTGAGCACGGAACTGGAGCTGCAAAGGGGGTCAAAAACACGAAAACACCACAGGTTGAACACGAAAACTTACAACTGCGTTGGCGGACTCGACGAGGAACGCATCCTGATCAACAGGATCCTCAAACTTCGTGGCCCGAATGACCTTGAAAAGCTTGCGGACAACGGCCTCATCGTTCTTGGAGAGGGAACCAGGAATGATGGATACCATGTTGAAAGATGTGGGCTGGGTCGAAAGCAGGAATAAGAGAGGTGGAATGATGAAAATGAACGAAGAAGACGCCCACCTTTATAGCTGCACCAACTGGGACAGTTGAAAGTTATGAATAGGGGAGGGACAATGAAAATTTCGACAACGAACACGTAGGACACGTATCCACAATGGCGAAAGAATTGCGTCGAGGTGGCGTTTCAAACTTGAAACGCCAACGAGTCGAAGCAATTCCTGAGAGGAATGGGTGTCAGCAACAGACACAGCCATATAGGACACGAGGAACGCACCGAGCAGCGAGGCAGCAGGACGAGCAACCAGAAAGATCGAGCAGACGGAAACACGGATGTGTTTCACTCGACTTTCGCACGGTTGGTTCCCACGTCCCGCTCCGGGAACTCTTAGGCCCGGCGATTGAAAATCTTTCGACAAACTCAAAACAATTAACCCCGAAATCCCCGAAGGGTGTTTATTCCAGTAGTAAACTACGAAATGTGGTACAAACGAGCAACAAGAAAATAAGCGATAGCGACAAGAAAGATATGCTACAAGAAAGAGGCGGCACGGACGAAAACGCGCTCAGGACAACATGGAACCAATAAACGATTGGAGGCGGTCGGTGACGACTTGCAATATGGTGGGATGGACGCGGGTTTTGACACCAAGGGACAGGAAGCGGAGCAGGACGGATGGGTCGGACGAAGCGGCAGCGAGCGCGTGGTAGCCATGAAGGGCGGTATCGCGAGTGGCGCGGGAGTTGACCTGAAAAAGAGGGATAGTCAGCACAAAAACAGACGAAGAAAAGGAAGACACACGATGAACCGGGTGATAGCGCCCTGCGCGCCGCTATAAAACCACGCCTGTGCCCGCTCGAATTCACGATCTAAAGGAACAAATCAGTAAAGCGGGGCAAGGAAGGGAAAGGAGGGGCGACGCACCGAAAAGAGAGGGCAAAAGGTGATCCTCCTGAACGGACTTGACAAGCTCGTCACGCTCATCGGAGAGATACGCGTCGCGGCAAGTGCGCAGGCTTTCGGCGAACCAAAAGGGATCGGCCCAATGGCAGTCGGGAATCCCCAAGACGGCGCAGGGAGGGCAAGGGATGCCCGCCTCAGTGAACGAACAGGAGACGCCGAGTTCGGCGCAGTTAGCGCACTTGGGCGCCACCTACAGAAGCAGGAAGGAAAAGAAGTGAGAAAAGAAAAGAGACGAAGAAGAAAAACACGCACCATAACATTGTGCTGGATCAGCTTCGTAACGCGGCCATCCTCGACGCCGAGAGGGGTGTCCGAAACGTGCGGGAGCTGGCGGTGACCACGGTTGTCATAGGTGACCACGAGCGGGTCGTTGGAAGGAGGCAGCAACGGGAGCACGAAACCTTCCGGAGTAGAACGTGCAGAACGAGAAGGCGGCGGTGGCGGCGGCGCTCGGCGGGGATGATCAAAGGCGGAACGAGCGGAACCGGAGGAGTTGTCGGAGGACGAAGAAGAAGCCATGGTGACGAAAACTATAAACAAATGCGAAGGAAAGGCGGGGAAAATAGGCTTTAGAATTGGACGGGAGCGGGGATGAGAAAGTGGCGGCGGCGGCGGCGGTTTTATGCAGCAAGTGCGAGGCTGTGCCAAAAACAATGGGCTGTCAGCAGGAGAATGGGAGCTAGGAAAATTAAAGGCGACTTACACGTACGAAGGAGAGGGGAGAATGGGGAGGCGACGACAGGGAACCCAAGCCAAAGGAGGGACTATGGGAGGTGGTTAGCAGGTTGTTTGGATGCGCTACGGATGTAAAAACACACCGTAGGGCGGGTGGACGATGAAACAAACCAAAAACAGCAGCAAGAAGACCAGGTGACGAAGGGGGCATGGTGGTGAAAGGCAGGAGCAAGAGGGTGGGAACTACGCCCACAGACCATTCTAGAATGGTTGAAACTCGGCTTGTACCTGCAGAGAATGATTTGTTTCGGCATCTGCGGAGGTTGATGGGAAGGATGATCTCTGTGATCCCAAAGCAAACTGGCCGAAGAAAATTATATACCAAGTGGACTGAGGACAGTCCAGGTTTATGAAAAGGGGAGATGATAGGCGGGGCGATTTTGCGCTCGTGAAAACGCGTGGGATACGTGTTACGGCGGGGCGGGATGTCAAAAGAAGGATAAAACCAGGGACTTACCAAAATATCTGGCGGTTGGAATAATAGTGGCGGGATGGCCTAGGGACAATGAAGTACGCGTTAGCAAAATACGTGTACATTCCGCATTCAGGTGTCGCTCACCTGGACGTTGAAACGGACAAGTTGACGGTGGCGTATGCGGGGATCAGCTGCCAGAAAAGGCAGTGCTTCGATCACGTGACCATTCAACTTCTCGCGTTTTTGGGATCAAACACGCCTGGACGTAACGGTCGCGAGGTTTCGACACGATTTAACGCGTCGACGGACAACATTTGGATGAAGGAGGTGTGTGGTGGTTATCACAGCCACTGCTACCGTGGGGATAGTCAAGGAAACACGTCGAAACACGTCTACGGGCTGTAAAGTATCCAGGAAACTGGATACACGCAGCCAATTGGTGCACTGAAACCAGGATACGGGGTGTTTCAACCCCGGGTTTACACTAGTAGTAGTTTATTTGGTATGTACAAACATTAGGGGTATAAAAGGGCCGCGAAATGTACTAGCTACAATAATACACCCGCCCAGAACTCACCCTCTGTGGATTTTATCGCTCTCATTGGTTCGCTCGTTTGCTTTTCAGTTGGAAGGAATTTTACGGGACTCTACAGATTTTATTGGAACGGAACTACGGGAACGGAACGGGATTTACGGAACGAGACGGAGTTAGGTTGGGAGGATTTGGATTCGGTTGGAAGGATTTTGGCTATAGGATTTTGGGACTACACAATCAACAAACTTCAAATTCGCGCTTGTGGTTTCCTGCTACACGAACCCCCGAACAACAACAAAGACTTTGATTTTGGGTTAGCTTAGTTGAACTTTTGGATTAAAGTTTCAACAACGCACCGATTTCGATTCTTCACCGTCGGAGCCCAATTTGACTTTTTTTCTCATTTTTTGTTTTTTGTTCTCTTAGATGCCCCAGCAAAATTGAAGCGGGAGCTCGACAAGGTGCTAAACCTTCAAGCGCAGATCGATGTTGTCGAGAAATTGATTGGTGATGCAAAATCATCCATCACCACCTCCGACCCTTCTCCGGAATCAATTGAACTTCTTCGCCGCCTCGAACAAACTCATCTTATACTCAGCATGCAGGCAGATGCCCTGTATGCCTCGTTGAATATCCAAAACGAGTTCCCAGAACTACAGGGCCTCCCCCAAAATTTTCTCCACCTGCTACTGATCATGCGTGACCTTGAAATCAACATCCACTTGCGCACTGTTGGCTCCTTCCACAAGTGGGAAAGTCTTGACCGTGCTGTCGGAGGGAGAAGGGAAGCACTAGGTATGCGTCGGGGGCCCCCTACGTCATTTAAAAATATACATGCTAAGCTCCGATTCCAGGAACAAAACTGCATCAGTCGATGAGAAAGGCCATAACAAAGCGGCAGCCTGCCCTTCTCAAAGCCATTTCAAGGTTCAATGGTTACTGTGCTGAACTTGAGCGACTTCGACCTCCTGACTGTAATATACCAATCCCCTCTCCCCTCTCTACACGGTTGAACGGTCTTCGAGAGGACCCAACATTGCATGAAGATGTCTGGATAACTCCGTCTGAAGGCTGCATCCCCCGCTGGTTGGATGATTCCGACGTTCGAGATGGCATCTGAGCAATGCATGCGGTGGATTGCTGCGAGGAGGAAGAGGCACGGCTGAGTGTTGAGCGAGCTAATATGTCACGGTGGCTGGGAGACGAATCTCAGATAGTTGAATATGCCATTACAAATTCCGTCGGTGCACATTTTTATCCAGCTCAAATTCTGGGCATTACTTATTACTGCAGATTCCTGTCTCAATCTCGCACTGTGTTTAAGGAAAGAGGACCTGCAATGTATACAGGGTGCATGGGCACCAGCTCTTCAACACTGCACCCGTTACTTTCCCTTGACTACATCACAGAGGGGCCCCGATGTATCTGTACAAGGGGCCCCCAACGCCCCTGACGCCCCCGATGCCTCTGAAACTCCATCCAATTCCCCCGCCCTTGAGGTCGATCCTGAGCCGCTCCATCCCACTCCTGTGACTGTAACCATTCTTGTTTCACCTGAAGACGAACTCTTTGATGGGCAGGAAGAGGCGGAGGGTATCGATCCGACTGAACAAATTGACCCAGGGACACTCTCCGATCCTGAGGACACGCTGGTTGTGGAAGACGGCTTTGCAGGAGTGGATGATGATGAAGATACATCTGGTATTGAGCCGGATCCTATCAAGCCAAAGTTCAAAATTAATTGGCACACTCCTGTATGTTCACTTTCTATCCTCATATATCCTTGCTAATTCCTCCCTCTTGCAGGAAGGCCTTGCTGTCGATAAGACGCTGCTTTGTACCCTCAATGATCGGAATACAGAGCTTCAGCATGATCCCCGGCTCATAACTCGAACGGTCGTAGGCATCCAACAGTGGCCAACCATGGAAATTAACCCCCCTGACCTCGAGTGTGTTACCTCATTAACAGGACACCTAAACTCCTTTGGTCTCAACGTGATTGCAGCCTCAATGCGCAATATTTTTGGTGAGGCATACTCCCCCACCGCACAGGCCACGAGACGCTGCACCATATTCAGCACATATGACTTGCCTCAGGTCCGCTACAACGACAGCGACAGTGCATTATGGCAGAACACCCGCCATATAGAGTTCTGGGCAAAGCCAATCTGGCTTATTCCTATCCACCGCCCCACTCAACAGCACTGGGTTCTTATCATAGCTTCTATCCCGGAGCAACGACTCTTCTTCTTTGACAGTCTCGGCGCCCGCAGCAGTTGGCGGAGAGATTTGCGTGACACAATGACATTGATTACACGGCTCGTGGTTTTGGCGAACCGGAACAACCACCCCCTACATGTATCGACAGAGGAGGATCCGTGGATTGCCAGTCCCTTACATACTCCAGTCCGTAAAGTCTTATTTGCTTCGATGTGGCTAACTAAATGCATGTAGGATACCAGACTCCAAACCAATGGTCACGACTGTGGTGTCTGGGTTTTGTGTGTGATGGCCGCTATCATGCAGGGCTTCCATACCACGGGGGTCACAGAAGCACTTATGCCCCACGCACGCCACTTACTTTACCGATTACTTGAATCTGTATTTTATCTCAGACAAGTGTCGGGGCCCCAGACATGTGTCAGGGGCCCCCTACGTATTCATCGGCCAACTGATTTTCTCCAACTGGAGCTCCGCAAACCTTGCTGCATGCAAAAAAAAACATCTTACGAGTGGAGAACACTTGAATGAAGGAATACCAGGTTCAAAAGAGTATTTCATGCTAGTGTCAGGGGGCACCTATGGAAAAATATACACCACTCCTACTTCAAGAATTTGAGATAGTACAGATGATAAATAGTGCGCGCACGCCATTGGATCTGATGCCAATGCGTCGCCCATTCACGGGGATGGTGGTACGGATGGTAGATATTGAGATTTGTGAGGTGCTCCCACTCCATCAGCTGTTGTTCAACCTCTGCACGCAAACTTTCCAGACAACGGTCCCATCCCTTGACCTTGAACTCCTTGCGTCGTAGGTGATCCTTCTCGTTTTGCTCCCGCATCTTAACACCATGCAGAACTGTTATGAGCGAGGTGGTGTATTGTTGATATTCTGGTGAGTATGTATCGCGCTCGTCGTCATCGGCCTCAAAAGGGGGCTTCCTCTGCCACCGAGCGAGGTCGCTTTCGTCAAGAGCATTACTGTTTGACATTGCTTGACAAAACAGGTACTCGGTGGTCGGTAAGGGTTCTGCATACAGAGTTTGGACGAAGGTAGGGAGCGGAGCAAGTCCTAGTATCGATCTCAGGGCGCGTGATGGGTCTTTCCGTGTGGTTTCCGCGAGGTACCGAGCGCGCTGTGTTGCTGCATGAACAAGTTTGGCACTGTGTCGGGAGCCCCCTACATAAATTTTGGAGAGGCAGAATCGAGTAGAAAAGACGTACTGAAGGGTCTTGGAGTATCATACATCACTTTTGTAGTGTGCAGAAGCCCGCTCAGCATTGGTAAAGTGCTTAGCACGACGGCCCATAAAAGGGATGGATGTGAAGGACAAGATTCTTATGGAACCTTGTGAGCCTTCCTGGCCATTTCGTGCACTGATTTTCAAAGAGACGGAATAAATCTAAATTAAATTGAATCAGGCTGGGGCAATGGTATAGTTGAAATTCCGCACCAAGGATCCCTCCCAGGGCCATGTTGCATGTCCGAACAAAAAAAAAAAAAAACTTACGACAATGATTATTCCTTCGCTGATTGGCCAGCAGCTTGAGGTAACGACGTGATTAATCAGCACTGCTTTTACGTTGCAGGAGGAGCCGTCGGGATGTCCGGGCGTCAGAGCGTCAGAGTCGTCAGGGTGCATCGAGGTGGCGGAGGAGCTGAGACGTGTCGTGTGATCAAGTCACATAGGTGACATTTTTTTGCCTCCTTCCACTTCCCGACTTCACCATCGCCTACGTCTCCTTTTGTCTGTGCTCATCCTCGCTTGTTTGCCCCCAGTACGCGCCCATTTGGTTCAAGCAGGCTCCCTACTCATCCATTGCAGAAAAAACCCCTAATTTTCCCGTCCCTTGAAGCCTCCTTGCGTCTTGTCCGCCACGTAGAAGAGTACGTGTTTCTGTCTCTCTTTACGCTGGGTACGTCGTCCCAGCATTCAAGAACGTCCCAATACTGAACTTGCTGAAGTTCAACCCCCCACTGTCTTTTTTTTTGAGCGTCAGAGCCCCGACTTTGACTTGTACCTTCGACGTCGGTGCACAATCTCCTCTGACGTCTCATTTTGCTCATCTCATCTCCTTTCCCTGCAGTATTCTTCTTGCTTTCCTTCTGAATACCTTCCATTCTCCTTCTTGAGTCTCAGGTACGCAGTCATGGCACAATGAAACAAAAGTAGCAGGCACTAACATTCGGATTTAGACGCTATGGCGGATCAATCGACCCCCTACCGCGACCTAAGCACCCCCTTCTGGGATCTGCATGGATATGGGAGCAGCGTCGAGAATACGCCTGCCAGCGATGCCAGTGCATTTAGCATGGATTCCTCCGCTGATTTGCCAAGCAGCGGGTTCCTTAACGATCCGTCCCGATTTTTCGACGCCTCCGCCAACAGCCAATTCAGCCCCCCCATCTCTCTTTTGGACGTGTTGTTCCTCGAGGCGTCATCTTTTGACATCAACACAGATGACCCTTTCCTCACCTCATTCTCAGAGCAACACACCGATTTCACAAACCGGCTCCAATTCCCGCAGCATTCCGATGGTGAGGACGAACTTTATTCCTCGCCGTCGGTGCCCCCATCTGCATCGTGACCACACCTGTCACAGCCCCCCATCACCACCATCGCTCCCGCTGGTCTTCCCCGCCAGCCCCTGCCGGCTGCCCCTCAGGTTGAGCTTAGCGGCGGCATGAGCCCGCTCACACCCGGCAGCAGCTCAGACAGAGACTCAGACAGAGACTCTGATGGGGAACAAGTGGGTGGTGGGAAATATGTCGACCGGGAAGAACCATTGACGCCGACACGCTTCCGGGAAGTCGTACGCCCCACCGAGCGCGATCAAGGCCTGGTGAGGGATGCCACAAAGCGTTGCAAAAGCGCTGCCCAGACAGCACAGTCTGCACCCACGGACACCATGCCACCACCACCTCCGCCGCCTCCCCTTCCCTCTGATGGGCCGCAAACCAGACGTGTCCTGAAGAAGCACAGAATGCTGCGCGCTGACAGTCCTTCGGCGGACCATGTTCGCAGCTCGACTCCCCCACGGGTCAAAAGTGGACGCAAACTTGGAGTCAGCCGTAAAAAGACGGCACCTGCAGCGACCGCTGTGGCCCCTTCTCAGGCAGCAGAGGCGTCCAGTTCCCGGCCGAAGCCACAGCGACCCAACGTGCCGCAGCAAAAAGCGTCGGAGGCCCCCTCCGCGGAATCTTCAAAAAAGCGTCAGAGGCCCCCTCTGCAGGATCTTCGAAAAATGCGGGCTTGCATAAGCAGCCGCCCAAACTCATTCTCCCTCCCCAGCCCCCAGCCCAAGCACAAGATGGCCGCTGGGTTCGCTCCAGTGGATTTCTCGGCAGCGGCAGGAGAGGGGAAAAAAATGTTCTTGCTCGTTCCTTGCCACCGCCGCCGCCGCTGCCTGTTGCTACACCTCCTCCGGCACCTATCGCTGTGGCTCCTCCACCACCCAACATTGCGGCTCCTCCACTGCCCGTCATTGCCGCTCCTCCACTGCCCATCGCTGCAGCTCCTCCCGCACCCGCTGCTGCCGCTCTGCCTCTGCCCAATGCTGCCGCTGCTCCACTATCTGTTGCTGCCGGTTCTCCCCAGCCCGATGCTGCACCTCCTCCCATCAACGAGAGGCGCACCCCCATCCCTCCTGAGCGGTTTATCAGTGCAATCGATGAGTTTGTGGTGCAAGGCGAGTTTGTGTCTGTATCCATGGCCTCACCCCCTCCAGATTGGGTCGCCGAGCATACCAAACCACCGTCTACGCCTCCCATGACCACGTTGGATGCGAACGACAAGGACGACTTTGTTCCCAATCTCGTGGACCCCGACGCTGATGCGTCAGACGGCCTCGACGTCTTCGAAGAGGACCCAGAGAATGACTTTGACGATGAGAGTCCCGACGAGGCAGCGTCGAGGACTGCAATGGAGATAGAGGAGCTTGGCGAGAGGATAAAGGGCAAGGTGATTTTCCCGCCGTTCTTCCCACCACCCCCAATGCCGCCTCTGACGACACCGCACGGCGGCGGTCCGACCAACGATGAGCAGGCGCGGGTGCGGCGCTGCTTTGAGCGCATGATGGCGGTGGTATCCCGTGCAGTTAACAGCACGGGATTTTTGCAAACCCACATCATCAAGGGCTTCCTGCAGTACGCTGGTGGCTTCAAGCACTGCGGAACAAACCTCTGGAACATCTACCAGATCTATGCCAACACCCTGGAGAACCGTCTGGCGGAGACACAACGTCTTCATCCGAACTTTGTCTGGCCACCTCCACCGTCAGGGGCCCCCGACGCCAATATCAAAGTTGATGAATTCCCGCCCAAGCTCTTCCCGGAGGAGCTGAGCATCACCTTCAAGAAGTTTAAAATGGACTACCCTGACTCCTGGCGTGACATCCTATGCACATTCAATGATGTCCACACCGCAGAGACACTTGAGTCAGCGGCCGAGCGTGAGAACCCATTTCATAGCAAGATGGACAAGGTTCATGGGTCGGTGAGTTGTCACTTCCAACATCAGCGTGCCCCACATACTTAATTGTTGCAGTTGGATGCCTTCAACCGTGCGCACGGATTTGAGGGGCTCGTCGTTGCTGTTGGGTGCCACATGCACGAGGACGCACACATCTGGGATTTCTACAAGACCCCAGGCCTCGAAGAGGTATTCCATTTTCTGATGATCTGCTTCTTCCAATACTACTCTCGTCGAGTAGATAACGCGGTCAGAAGTTCTTTATGTGCAGACTGTCTGTTCGCGGTTTGTGCGGCGGCTTCTGCTCTACCACGTTCAGCTGGTGTCGCTGATTTTTTAGGTCTAGTCACGGGAGGTAAGCCGGATGAGAATCCTGCGTTACGGGACGTAGAGGTTGTCCGAGGTTTAGCTCGAGACGAAGTGGAAATGGAACTAGTTCCTTCTCCGGATAAGGTCTCTGGGTCGAGATCTTGAAGGGTGGGCTGTCCTTCAACGTCTTCCAGGGTAGGTCAACGGTGATGAACACTCAAATCCTTGTTACGGGATAAGAGTCTTCGCAAAGGTTTTGGTATTGACTACCTCGACACAAAGCTTTCAACAAACAATGGACTTGACAAATTCCAACAGATTCAGACAATTTAGAGTTCAAAAATTGAAACTCTGATCTGTACCCCTCGCGGTGGGCTCCAGATGAAACGGTGACTCTCGGGTACGCGTGAATGATCTAATAGAAAAGCTAATGCAAGCTGCTGGAAAACCAACACACAAAACACCAACTAAACCACTAACCAACCAACAACTACTCCTCTTAATGTGAGAGAACCGGGGTGTTCGGGGGTGCGGATCAAGTATTAGATCCCAGAACAGAGAATAGATCCCTCAAAATGTCTGATTCGGTCTTTTTGGTCTTATCCCGATAACGAGTTTAATCGAAAACTTGGCTTGTAGGCCGAGTAGAACACAATGTTATTGCGGTAAGGGACGGGTTTGTATAATATAACGATCTAGTGACCGGCAAAAGTGGGTTTTATAGGTTTATAGGTCGAGGTTTGAGGTGCCTCTGAAGACTACTGTTAATTCGTCTTATGAATCCCGTAACTGAGAGTTTGAGGTGCTCTCGAGACTACTGTTACTTCGTCTTATTAACCGAAAATCCAATTCACACAGTCAAGTCAATCCAATCAAGTTTATTCCACAAGAGGGTGAGGGACAAGCACTTCCTAACTTTAAAGCTGCCTCCCCTACAACCAATGGCAAAATGAGATACTGGCCGGATCAGGGCGCAGCTAACTAGCTTAAAACTACTCTACTCTGGTCCTTATATACACCTACAATACTGCTTACATGAACGCAATTGGTCTACCAAAACTAAGCAATGAATAAGCAGATCTGTATCAAGCGTCCTATTGGCTGAGGCATGGGCCATTGACTCATTTCCTTCCACAAATATCAATCTCGCATGTGGAGATGCTCGGAGTCTTGATCTCTGAACGAGCTCGAATCTTCTTCGCCTGGTACACGGTCAAGTACCCTTATCGGGATAAGCCACTTATTCGAATCGTGTTGTTGCTGGCTTTCGAATGAACCTAAAGAGGGCATACCAAACTAAGGTTGATATTTCTGATATGTCACGAGGTTATCCGAGTGATCGGGTCCCACGCGGAAGAGTGACTCGGCATAATTGCCTTATGGAGTCTCGGATCCGGAATATCCGACAAGTCCGTCATTGCCTGTTCTAGACCAGCACGGTCACATGATCTGTCGCGTCGCGTCTCCAGTTGGCACTTAGGCCCACAAAAGTCAAAGTGGTGGATTTAGACCATCCTCGGTACGCCTGCATGCGTATTTTATATCTCCTTGATCCTAGTCTAGCAAACAGCTCATCCGTATGAGATTTCGGGTACTGTTATGATTTTAAGTCTTATCCCGATAAGCATTATATTAGCCCCAAGTGTGGAGGTACCGCCATAATGAGTCCTGGACTTGACCCATGCTATGCAACTAGAAGCTACTCATTCGGAGCTCATGATAGCTTCTCTGAGAGTGCGTGGATGCCAATGAAACAAAGCAAAATTGCAAAATTCCATGCGTGCAGATTTACACGGCTTATCATCTCCCCTTTTCTTTACTATTGACTGTCCCCAGTCAACATTTTGTGCGAACACAATGCAGGTTTTCCCTCAGAACATTTCTATTTAGTCAGATCTTAGGTCAGGAACCCCTCAAGAATATTTCTAGACTGAGTTGGACCATAACCGGCTAATCGGTTAAGAATAGCCAGCCATTTTTCACTAAGTCCGCCCATCACTCGGCTATTGCGGAACCAAATGGTTCCCGGAGCTATTTTTGACAAGCGCCTACGGCGTCTAGCGCCCTGATCAGCGGGGTATTCCCGAAATAGACCCATCACCGATCCATCACCGACTAGGATTCTCATCCGAGAATTGGTCCGTGCGCATTGCCCGTCAGGACAATCGCATTCTCCTCTTCAAGAGCTCCATGACGATACCCACTTTGCAGCGGTTTCGTTCCCAGGTGCGTCTCAAAACCAGCCCTCAATTTTATATTGAGTTCCCAGGATAACGGCTAAGTCATCCCAGGCACTGCGGTCCATCAAATTCTTCTAAGTCGTTTTCTTCCTGCCACCACCAGCGCAGAGTCCATCCCCTGGCCGTTGGGTGGTGTCGAGCGCCGCTCGAACGGTCCCTTTCGACTTCAACACAACTCTTTGCTTCTCTTCTTTGTCCTCTACACTTGGTTTTCAACTCGTCCGCGCCGTCTGAACTCAGCGCCCGGATTCTTGGTCTTAGCGTCGAGTGGCGAGTGCACCCAAGCACTCAAGGTCCTTGCCACTCGGCCGCTTGCTTTCTGTCTTGTTTGTAGTGCTAACTACTTTCGCTTTCGTGAGTTTCTCAGTTGATCTGGGAAACGTTCGTTTCAACTAATAGTTGTTCTGTCTTGTATTTAGGTTTCCAATCCTCGCGATCTTTAACCATGCCCCCACGCAAATCCAAGGGCAAGGCCAAGGCCGTTGAGGACCCGCCTGATCTGTTTCGCAACCTTCGGAACCCCGATGTCATCGATTTCCTTGAGAGCATGCGGACTTCAAGGTCCTTTTCCGCCACCCTTCGCTCGAAGGATCCCAACGGCGTCTCCGACTTGCTTTTAAAATTCCAAAGGACCCTCCCGTATATTGTAAGTGATCCTCCCGTTCTTGTCTATTCAATCTTTGCTGATACGCTTTGCAGCGCGAGCATCTCCGAGAACGAGCAAAGTTCCCTCACGATTTAAATGAAGTCAACTACCTCTACCCGGTCCGCAAATTCTATCTCGAGGTGTTGGACGACCAGGGTCGCGCGGATGCGAAGGGCTGTTGCCCAGACGCTCGTTTTCCTGAAGAAGTACGTGCCCTTTCTATCTTTGCCCAATTTTTATTGAACTCAAATCCTCCTGCAGGAGTACTTCTTCCTTGATTCAAATTGGCGAATGCCATTGAGACCTGGATCATCTCGACCTCCTTCCGCTGCAGGCTCTGTCGCAGCAAGCCGGCCTTCGTCTCGAAACGACGCGGGTCCGTCTTCCGCCTCTGAGCCACGCGCGCTCCGCTCGGGAACTGTGCGTGCGCCTCCGTCTGCGCCTAAGCCACCCCGGCTTAAACTTAAAGGTCCAAATTTACCCCATCTCGACCTCTCAAAGCTGGGCCGTCCGCGTCCGGGAAAAGACTCCCTCCGCTGAGCGTGCCTCCCTCGCAAAAACCTGCGCCTGTGAAGAATCCAGTGGCCCGGCGGGTGATGCTTGCCTCAAACAACCCATCTTTCAAGCCTGGAGCCTCCAAGAAGGTTTCTCCTTCGCCCCATCGCCTTCACGGTCAAAGTCTCGATCGACGGCCTCGGGTTCTCCTTCACCGACACCATCGCCCTCTCCTGCCTTCCTGGTTTCGGTCTCGCCACCACCGCAGCCGACACCGCTACCAGCTCCTCCTCAACGGAGACTCCTTACCCCACGAGATGTTCGGATGAGGCCGACACATGTCAGCCCTTCCACATCTCGCGCATCCTCGACCATGCCACCGCCTGTGCCTCCACCGCCTCATATTTCGGTTTCGCCACCACCGCAGCGCACACCGCCGGCTCTTCAGCCAGGTTCGCCGCGCGATTCCTCGCCAGCACAGTCGCGTCGGGGTTCGGTTCCCGCAACTCCCCCACCTGCAACGCCTGTGGCCTCGCGTCGCGAATCTCCTTCGCGCGCAAGTCCGCCTGCATCGCCTCCCCGTGGTTCCCCTATCCATCACACACAGAGCCCGCCGGTTTTACCACCGCTACCGAGGTCGGCAACGCCGCGTCAGCCGTCTGTCGACTCTGACGTCGTCATGGAACCACCTCTTCCAACAAAGGGAAGGAGCGGGCTGATGTACCCAAGGCACCAGCCGTGCGCCGTCAATTCATGGGGTGTTCATCCCACCAGAAACTGCCATTCCAGCGGTTCCTTCGCGGCCCGATTCGAACCGTTCGCGCCGACTTCGCTCCAAGACCGGGAAACCTGTCGTAGAGGAGGACGGGGAGTCCTCGTCTGCTTCAGATGTTCGTCGAAAGCGCCGCAAAGGCGATAGGAGCGGGTCTTACCAGGACTCGCAAGGCGAGACCGAGGTAAGCCCCTTGTCTGACTTTCTATTTTCTCACGGTTGACTTATTCAAATTCACAGGTGGATGAACCCGAGCCTGTAGCATCTACTTCAAGATCCCGCCTTCGCGCCCGTAAAGTCATCCACACCAGCGATTCAAACCCACGTAGTGGCTCAAGGTCTGCCACAAAGCGTTCTCGAGGTCGCCCGCGAAAGGTTGCACCCATCAACCCCAACTCGGCCCAGTTCCCCCACATGAACCCTGTTCGTCGAGCCGACGTCACACATTTCCCTTCCAGGGCTGAACAACGCCAATCCGGGAACGCGCCTTTCTTCGACCCTAACCAACGTACTTCAAACTTGGTTCAGCGCGGTCCTGCCTGGATCGTTGGAGGTGTAGAGCAACAAGCCGGCCCTGGCGAACCTCATTATCCGGTTGCCGCCTGGCACGACCTTTATACTCATCAGCCTGAAGGAAGCAATGCCCGACAGCGCCTTCCTCAGCTGAATGCTTCCGACCCTATACCACCGCTTCCTCGCGAGGCCATCGAGCGCAACCTTAATCGGTTACTACTCGATGTAAGTCATTCTTTCTTATTTTTCAGCTTATCGCGATAAGCTAAATATTCTTTCTAGCCCGGATATAGTTGTTGGCACTGTATAATTTACTGCCAGTTCTGTGAATTCCGTGGCTACGGCACTTTGTGCACCGCGTGCGAGAAATACAAGCGCCCAAAATGTGCCTTTGCTTGCTCTGCCGAAGAAACGCAGAGGGTAATCCGCGATTTCTTCCCTTGGATCTCATTGGGCATGCAGCGTGCGTGTCCTATCTTTCTTCTATGAATTTTGGCTAATCTGTCCCTTAGACCAACTCAAAGTCGTCCTCGATCTTCAAGCTGCTCAGGCCCGCGCGGCCCGGTCTCAAGCTATTGCCGTCGCCGATTCCGTCGAGCTCCAGCACCACTATAACGAGTTCCTGTACAACTCGTCGGACATCATCCACACATACGGTAGCGACAACTTCGAGGAACGGTTCAACACCGAAGATACCGACCCGAGCGTCCGATGGCTCATGAACCAGCAGCTTGACGAATACAACAAGTGCATCGACAAGTACCGCGAGCTCAGAGATCCCGAGCATGTCCGTCAGTTCAACCCTGACCCCGACGCTCACGAAGCTCGGTCTCCCTTGGACGCAAGCACCTCTCGCCTAGTGCCTTGGATTATTCCCAAGTCCAGCCATCAACCGGAACGGATGACGGAGGAGGAATGGAACCAGGCCAGGGCTGAGACGAGCAGCCAGTGGGCTCATCGTGCGTCTCAGTCCATCTATCTTTTCCTGCTTTCTAATTATTTTGTTCAATTCAGGGACCGCCGAGGCTCGTCGTGCACAGGACTCTGCAAATTCGGACGTCGACATGGAGCTTCCCCCAATTACGACGCATCCAAACGACGGTGACGACTCGGTAGACGATGACTAGTTGACCAGAGGAGTGGGTAGCACAAAAGACGAAGGATGGGTAGGCGAATGGCGCCTACGACCCCAACTTCCATTCTTTTATCCAAACCGTTGGACTACTCCCCTTTTCTTCAGCTCTGCATCGTACTCGGTTCTTATTTCAACAGCTTTATATCATTCTAGTACATGTCCCATACCAGTGCGCCATCTAGTCGAACTTTTTGTATGCCAATGTATTATTTTGGATTCCTGGCAAATCGAACCGTGGGACACGTGACCCATGAGAACATCAAGACTTAAGTAATCATGGTTGAAGTTTCCTTTTCGTCTTTTCATCCTTCTGTTCTCATGTAACCACCATCCGTCCCTGTTCAGCGTCTACTCTATGCCTGAACGATTCGTCCGTTGTCACAAGACTTTCTGCTTCACCATGGTAGGCCTATTTAAACCTGCGGCGCAGCACCCTATTCAAAATGCTTCCGCCAGCCAAATAAAGCCAAAATACTCGATCTCTTTGACATCACCATGCCCATCCGCAACGACCGCGAAGAATTCACGATGTATATGCTGGAGGACAGTGCCCTGGTGCGTCGCTATATTCTTCCATCTCTCTCTGTTCGCTAATTGTTTTCAATCATCCCAGCAAGGTGCTCCCTGCCAGGAGTGTCGAGAACAAGGCCGCGAGTGCCGAGTCTATTCCTATGGACGGGCTTGCCATGAGTGCGAGCGTCGGCTCATCAAGACCTGCCACTACATGCAACTGGAGTCCTGGACCACATTCTATAAAGAGAGCAAGCGCGAACTTATGAATGGTACGTTCGTTCCGCTTTTCGCTAATAAAATGCTTATCCCGATAAGCAGGAGCGCCTTTCGGTCGAAATCGTTATAGCTACGAGGTCCTCCAAGCCCATGTGCCGCGTTTATACGAACAGCTCAAGCGCTATTACCACAACCGCGTCCATCGCCAGTACAAGGAGAGCTGCGCCTGACATCTCCGACCTCGACGACCTCTTCAATCTTATCGAATTGTGGGAGAACGACGGCTACAGCATCGAGGCTGTCTCCATTATTGGTCGTCGCATTCGCGAGCTCGTACCATCTGGAGTTACCATCGAATACCGGGACTAGTATACTCGCGCGTTTACGATCTATCATTTTGTATTCCGGACTATTTTGCAATTCAATTGCCCAGACGATTCTGGCTTCCGAATTATTCACATGCGCGACCCCTCTAAGTCTTTCTGAGAGTTAAGAACCTGCAGCGACGCATCCCATGCTTCGCCATATTCCAGTCATGTCGCGCATTCTCATGTCGAATCCGAACTACCATCCCTTGCACCAGATGTTGACGGCTCGTCGTGTGAGTGTCTTTTTCTGCCCAGGGTTCTTTTCTAATTAATTATTATAGCCTCCGTATGGCTGCAACAATTGTAACGAACGCGGCCACCCTTGCACCTTCGAATGCTGGTCCACCAAGTGCAAAGAGTGCGAGATCGCCCTTCGTGCCGACTGCTCGCTCACCAATTTCGATGAATGGAAGAGCTTTATCGAGCAGGACGACTTGGAGACCAGGAGTCTACCTCAGTGCGTCGCAAAATTCCTTTCATTCTGATTTTATTGCTTATCGCGATAAGCAGGTGTGAACACCGACTACGCCGCTGAAGCCCATCTCGAGCGCTACAAGGCTCTCTACCCCTTGGTGGAGAACTTCTTCAAAGCTAGCGCCTTGGTTGGCGACTACAAGGCCGAGGCCGCCTGGCGCAACATTGCCTCAGAGATGAACGCCCATTCGCTTTGCCTTGTCCTAGGCCAAGGCGGCGTGGACTCTTTATCTCCTAAGATGATCCAGGTCGCTCAGGAGCGCATCAAGGCCCATCGTTCCGCTTGTACCCCTTGCGACTTCGTCTGCGAGCGCGAGTTCCTTCCTCACCTGGCCACTGCGAAGGAAATCTTTGACTACAACGCTGCTAGGCGCTCTTCCCATAGTTCTGAGTAGAGTACTTTCGCGTACAACTGTCCCCAAATGCCCTCACAATGTCAATCTGTCTTGGCGTTTGATTCTGAGCCACTCTGTAACTTAGAAACAATCCGAATGACCGGTTTCTTGATTTTAGGGCTTATCGGGATAAGCCATAAATCCTGAATTTCAATGTTTTCGATCGAAATGGCAACCCATGTGTAAACCCCCTGTCCCAATGAGGAAATATCCATCAAATCATCGATTTCTGATGCGATTGATCTCAACGAACTGAGTCCCGATCCGTGTTTTAACTTTTACCCGTTTTATCCAAGTGGCAGATGACTTCTTCAATACAATTCTGATAGCTCAGGTATGATTTCCACATGTCCCCAGAGCGACAGAATGCGCGAATTTAGCCACTCGCTACCACTATCTCCCCATTTTTCAAAATATAACTGCCCTCAGTTATGGGATAAAAGGTGCATGATTTCACGGTTCTCTCTTCGTGCCCTCACTGTTCCAGTTTCACACCTCCCTCTTTTTCATTCTAATCCCAAGGCGTTCATCATGTCTATTAAAGAGCCTAAAGGCCGTCCCGACGAAATTCCTGAGGCCCTGTGGAACTCAGTCATCGACATCCTGGACGACGTTGAAGGCGCCTCTTACGACAACCGCGAGAAAGGTCTGGCTATCATTTCCCGCAAGGCAGAGGGCTTGGTGCGTCGTTATACGATTTTATTCCTTATCCCGATAAGCTAATAAATCCGTAGTTGCCCGCCCATGAGTACAAGGAGACTCTTGCTCATCACCACCGCTTCCGTACTGGCTGCTTCGCTGTCAGGAAGAAGTACGCTGAGCTTTGGGGCGACCGCCCAGGCGAGTGGGCTCCCAGCATCCACAAGCTCCAGGGCAATCTCCATGAGATGTCCCTCATCCGCGCCGCTCACGCCCTGGTCAAGGGCAAGGCTACTGGCCAGGCCCTCGACAACCATCGCGCGGAGCTCGAGGCTGCCCGCGCTTCCACTTCGACCATCGTGGATTCTGGCGCCAACGCTGTCGTGCGCAAGCCCAAGAAAACTGTCAAGGTCCGTCTATTCACTCATGTCTTTCAGATTTATTTTGACTTTGCTCAGTCCAAGGGCAAGAAGAACAAGTCGCCTCCGACCGTCCCCACTGATCCTGAATCCGAAGGAGAGGGTCCAGGTGAAGATGATCCCATGGATGGCGTCGAATCTAACCCGGTATGCAGGCCTGTCCGAAGTCCGCCAGATCCTTGCTGATCTTGTCATTGGTTTGGCGCAGGTCAAAGCCGCCTCTGCCATCGAGATCGATGATGACGAGGTCGAGCTTGTCGCTGAGTCCCTCCAGCAGCCGTCCACGTACACTTTGGTGGGTTTTTCATATTTTTCTTCTTATCGGGATAAGCATTTTAATACTTTTCTCCCGTTAGAAGCCCGCCGCTCCCATCGTGAACACTCGTGCGACCACGGTACGCATCCCCTACATTTTTAACAAGTGGACCGACACCAATTCGCCGAGTTATATCAAGGCGATGAACACCTTGCTCAAGACAAACCCTGCAGAGGCTGCTCAGGTCGCTTCAATGAACGCTCCTCCGGCCAAGAAGCGTCGTCTAGGTAGTACCCGTCATGCTTTTGACGGCACTAATGCTGACCTTACTGGTGAGTACGTTCCTCTGCCTTTGGCATTGAATTTTACACTCATCCGGAATCCTAGCTCCAGAGACTCGCTCGATCCACGATGTGATTGCCGCTGCGGGAGCAGCGATTGCACCTGGACCTGGGCAGCGGCTCGATGATGATACGGTCCTCCGTATGGAGAAGAACGTCCGGATCAACATGGACGTCGCAGGACACAATGTCAGCTACGAGTTGCGCCTTTTCGAGCACCTCAAGTTGGAACATGTTCGCCTCCACGAAATCCTTGCTGAGCGCAAGCTTAGCCCTCTTTCTGACTCTTTCAACCACCAATAAGTGAGTTATTTGACCATCTCCCCATTTTTCTCAGGTTCTGACGCCATTTTACTCAGATAAACAATTTCTTGTTCCTCCAAGCACCCCCACTTATTATATAACGACCACACAGGACTCCAGTAGTCATGTACGCATTCTAGTCTCGTAGTCTGACTTAGCTACCGACCAACTCGTCGCACATTCCTTTAAAATCCTTATCGGGATAAGCCTAAAAAGCCCATTCCGTAGCACGATCGCTCAATAAACGCAGTTCCCATGCTTCTGATACTTCATAAGTCATGACTGCTTTCTCTTTACGCTTAGACCGCCTTGGATTTGCTGCATCATAGACCCTAGTCGGTTCTATTACCTCGTCTTCAATCTCGTCGGACATGTATCCTTCTGAGACTTCATCCGGGTCCAGCTGTTCCCAGTCAGGCTGCAAGTTAATTTTGTGAAACTGCATGTCCTTTCCAAGATACTCATCCTTCTTGTCTTGTTCGTGCGCAAGAGCGTCAAGTCCTTCTTTGATAAGTCTATCAATTCTTCAATCTGTTCTGGCAGCGATATTTCCTTGCGCGCGCTGTACGGAATAACTCTGAATTGAGCTATCTTACCATGAAACATGGCTCCGTTTAATTCACAGCACAAGTAAGAACCACCAGCCGTTCTCCGCACAACCACCATAGGACCCAAGTATCGAGGAGACATTTTTGTGTTCAACGATTTCTCCACCCTTGTGTTGCGAATAAGAACCAAACTACCAGGCTTAAAGTCATAATCCTTGATAGTGTACTTGTGTTTCTGTTCATATTTTCTGACCGCAGCCAATTTTTCCTGACTAACCCTCTGGCGCATTTCATCTATATGCTGCTGATGTTTTGCTAATGCCCTTGCACGCAAACCTATCAAGACAGGTGTCGAAATAATGTTGCCAG
This sequence comes from Mycena crocata, assembly GCA_029281795.1. NCBI lineage: Eukaryota > Fungi > Basidiomycota > Agaricomycetes > Agaricales > Mycenaceae > Mycena > Mycena crocata. The sequence continues at coordinate 38,272 of JARJCP010000227.1, read as the reverse complement.
GATATTCAACAAGCCAAGTCGCTTCTTCAATATCCAATGGTATAGTCGGATGTGCGCCACACATGGCGAAATACGGGGAACAACCCAAGCCGCGGCGAATCGTAATGCGATCTGCCCATAGTACTTGGTGGAAGAACCAATACCATTTTCTGGTATCTCCTCCTGTTGCCTTGTATAAGGACTGCCGCATATCCCAATGACCAGTCTCAACAGGACCGTTCGCTTGAGAATTATAAGCAGAGATCCTTATCCCTGTAATTCCATACTTTGAATGTAACCATTCTAAAGCAGCAATAAATTGCGGCGCATTGTCTGTCACAATCTCTTTTGGGCATCCCCAGCGACAAATAATGTCTTCCAACAAGAACTTGCCTAAGGTTTCCCCGTTGTCAGCCCGAAGAGGTCTTCCCTCCAACCATCGCGTTAGCGAATCGCGAGCTGCAACTACCAGTTTATGACCATTCGAAGGAACACCCATAATCATAACATCAGTGTGAATCTTTTGAAACACACTCGGGGTCATCGTAGGAACAGGTGGTATACGAAGGAGCATTTTCTGGCGAATTTGGCATAAGTGGCAACTCGCCACATACCAGTCCACATCTCTGGACATTTCCGGCCACCAGAAGCGAAGCTCAATCATGCTCTTAGTCGCAAAGGCTCCTTTGTGACCCAAGCTATCATGAGATGCTCTCATCATGTACATCCTATTCTTTTTCGAGACTACCAGCTTATGAGCACCTCCCTCATCCCGACGATAGAGGCGACCGTTCTCCTTATTAAGGAAGAAATGGCGTGAATATCTCAAAAGCTTTTCTTGGTCTTTCTGGCTGTAACCTTCAGGATAACCTATCGGGTTAGCGAACCAGTCGATCATTACGTCAAGTCTGTCATCTAGCTCCTTTGCCAAATTTGAGCGTATTTCCTCTGGATAAGGCTCAATATGGTTCGGATCTAGTTTGTACCGTTCATCAGGAAGCAAAGGCTCCTCCGGGCGTTTCTGCGTCATGAGAAATTGAGGGACCACCAGACCTTCCTTTTCGTAGATCTGTTCAATAGATTCCCTGACTTTTGCTTCAGAATATGCTGCATCGCAACACTCTTTAACAAAGCTACTCTCGTCCAAGGCAAAGTCAATTGCTTGTTCCTGCAGATAACCTCCCCGGAGGTCTATTTCGTCCTTGAATTCATCATATTCTAAGGGCTGTCTTCCCTCTCTGTCCCAGTCAGGATGGTCTTCAGGCGGAGGATTTTCATCATATCCGTCTTCTGGGTTTGGTATAACCTCATCCCCTTCAACCGGCCTTCTCCTGGACAAGCCATCTACTGGAAAGGTTTTTCCAGCGACATGCTTCAGAGTAAAGTGGTACATCAGAATCTTTTCTATCCACCGATTTATAGTTGCATTTGGCCCCATACCAGGATTGTTCAACATCCCTTTAATATAGAGAGCGTCAGTTTCAACAACTAGGCGCCTGCATCCTATTAACCAGTATTGTAATCGTTCCAAAGCCCTCATTAAACCGTAGAGTTCCCTCTTAGGTTGTGAGAACCTTGACTCTCTTTCGTTAAAAGGGATTGCCATGAACTTCGCGAAATATTTCTTCGACGGGTCCAGCGGATCACACTGCCAGACTTCAACTCCTGCTCCTCTATAGGAAGAGTCAACAGACATAACTGTGTCCGAATCCCATTCATAATTCAAGGGTCTAATACACCGACGAAGAGCAACTTCAGCTTTGATTGAATCCATAGCTTTCTGTTGTTCTTCACCCCATGCGAACTCAACATTCTTTTTGCGTAATCGATTCAAAGGTTCCGACATTTCACCAAAGTTTCGAATACACATTCTGACTTGAGTTACCACACCCATGAACTGTCTGATTTCAGAGACATCCTGGCAGGCTGGCCACCTTGTAATGACTCCGACAACGTCCTCAGATGGTCTCCTTCCCTCGAACGAACACATGTGTCCGACCACAGGAAATTCGTCCAAGCAAAGCAGTGCTTTTAGTCCTGAGAATGTACCATGTACATATTTTACTCTCTGAACTATTCTATTCAAATTCTGGAAATGCTCCCACACGAAACGGCGAATCCCTGAGTTTTCAGGAATAGTCTCGTAATTCCATCCTTATCCTGATAACGACTTCCAGGTCCTCGGACTGGTACATCGTCAATATAAGGAATGGTAACATGCGGGATCTCGTCTTTCAAGATAAAAGTCACATCGTCGTGAAATATAGGAACCGAATTGGTCCACCCTTGCGGTAATTTCACTAAACGCAGAGCTCCGAAAGGAGTCTGGAAAGTTGTATAGTCTCTGCTGGATTCTGCAATATCTCTGTGGTCATATCCTGAGTACAAGTCCAAAACTGCACCGCAAGCTCTCCCAGCGAAATGGTTGGCCAACTCTTCAGTTGCTGGAGGTACTCCAGAATGTCCTATAGTAACCGCATTCAAGGGCTCCAAGGAATGTACCAATCTAATGCTTTTGCCATCTTTCTTTACAACACCAAAGAATTTAGTGCGATACGAGCTGTTCGAAGGCTCATATACACCAGCGTTTATTTTGGCTTTTATGATCTTACAGACCATTTCAAGTTGGCCACGCTGAAACGGTGACTCTCGGGTACGCGTGAATGATCTAATGGAAAAGCTAATGCAAGCTGCTGGAAAACCAACACACAAAACACCAACTAAACCACTAACCAACCAACAACTACTCCTCTTAATGTGAGAGAACCGGGGTGTTCGGGGGTGCGGATCAAGTATTAGATCCCAGAACAGAGAATAGATCCCTCAAAATGTCTGATTCGGTCTTTTTGGTCTTATCCCGATAACGAGTTTAATCGAAAACTTGGCTTGTAGGCCGAGTAGACACAATGTTATTGCGGCAAGGGACGGGTTTGTATAATATAACGATCTAGTGACCGGCAAAAGTGGGTTTTATAGGTTTATAGGTCGAGGTTTGAGGTGCCTCTGAAGACTACTGTTAATTCGTCTTATGAATCCCGTAACTGAGAGTTTGAGGTGCTCTCGAGACTACTGTTACTTCGTCTTATTAACCGAAAATCTAAATCACACAGTCAAGTCAATCCAATCAAGTTTATTCCACAAGAGGGTGAGGGACAAGCACTTCCTAACTTTAAAGCTGCCTCCCCTACAACCAATGGCAAAATGAGATACTGGCCGGATCAGGGCGCAGCTAACTAGCTTAAAACTACTCTACTCTGGTCCTTATATACACCTACAATACTGCTTACATGAACGCAATTGGTCTACCAAAACTAAGCAATGAATAAGCAGATCTGTATCAAGCGTCCTATTGGCTGAGGCATGGGCCATTGACTCATTTCCTTCCACAAATATCAATCTCGCATGTGGAGATGCTCGGAGTCTTGATCTCTGAACGAGCTCAAATCTTCTTCGCCTGGTACACGGTCAAGTACCCTTATCGGGATAAGCCACTTATTTGAATCGTGTTGTTGCTGACTTTCGAATGAACCTAAAGAGGGCATACCAAACTAAGGTTGATATTTCTGATATGTCACGAGGTTATCCGAGTGATCGGGTCCCACGCGGAAGAGTGACTCGGCAGAATTGCCTTATGGAGTCTCGGATCCGGAATATCCGACAAGTCCGTCATTGCCTGTTCTAGACCAGCACGGTCACATGATCTGTTGTGTCGCGTCTCCAGTTGGCACTTAGGCCCACAAAAGTCAAAGTGGTGGATTTAGACCATCCTCGGTACGCCTGCATGCATATTTTATATCTCCTTGATCCTAGTCTAGCAAACAGCTCATCCGTATGAGATTTCGGGTACTGTTATGATTTTAAGTCTTATCCCGATAAGCATTATATTAGCCCCAAGTGTGGAGGTACCGCCATAATGAGTCCTGGACTTGACCCATGCTATGCAACTAGAAGCTACTCATTCGGAGCTCATGATAGCTTCTCTGAGAGTGCGTGGACACCAATGAAACAAAGCAAAATTGCAAAATTCCATGCGTGCAGATTTACACGGCTTATCACCGTGCCACTGCTGGTGCTCCCAAGTTGGAGGACCCTGACAAGATCAAGTCGGAGCCAGCGTCAGAGCCCACCCGCCTCCCCCGACAGAATCTGAAGAATCTCCCCGAACAGGAGCGAGTGGCCGCCATGAAGGAAGCAACCAAGATTCGCCATACCACCCTCGGCTCCACACGGAATGGCATGCTTGACGACGCCATCGAGGCCAGCATCGCCAACGTCGGCTTCAACGTCTGGGCTGACCCCAAGAAGCCTGGGGCCATGGTTTGGACTGTAATCGGCAGCCACCTCGCCGCTGCAGGCGTCCGCCTGCTGGGCTGGGATGCAACTGTCTGTTTGCCCCCGCAGATGGAGAGCAAAAGGGGCAAGTCAGGCTTGTGGAAAGAGGAGGTGGCGGCATTGCGGAATGCGCTGAATGCACGAAGCATTTTGGGTGCAGGATTGCGCTACGAGAACTTCACCTACCGTGCAGGTGTGTCTCTATCTCTTCCTTGCAACTAAGCTCATTTGTTTTATAGGGGACCCCGTCTTTGTCACCCACGACTATATGTCTGTGCCCCCCGATGCCAAATCTCCCGACTTCGTCGCACACTGGCGCACTTCCATAAAAAGGCTCCCTTACATCGACGGCGAGGACCACATGTTCGTTGGGCAGTACGACCTCCGAGGGATTGGCCCGCCAAGCGAGTCTCGGACCCCGTTGTATCCACCAACGCTCCCTGCCAATGCCAGTGACGACGACGCCTCCGACATTGAGGAAATCCCTCCCCCGGCGCGAACCAGCAAGCACGCACCCAAGACCAATGCCGCCGCCCCGGCCAAGTCCAAGTCCAAGTCAGGTGATGCCGCTGCTAAGTCAAAGGTCTCTGGCAAGTCGAACTCAAAAACAAGGACGAAGTCGGCCGATGCCCTGCCTGCAAAGCCAAACTCTCGCAAACGGACCGCGCCCAAACCAGAGAGCGATGACGATGAGCTCGAGCTGGAATCGGAGGAGGAGGAGGATGTTACTGCCACCCCGGTCGTTACGAGGTCCAAATCTCGCTCAGGCACCCAAGTCAGAGGTGGGGTGGTTCCGTCAGAGCCCCTCCGCTTACCAACCGCATCTGTGCCCACACCCGTCCCAGTGTCCGTGAAGCAAAGCATGCACGACGCCCAGGCGCAAGATTTTGTCCCAGTTCATCGATGGGATTGATGTCGAGGTCGACACCGACTACAATCCTCTGGTCGACAACCGTGACACTCGGCCCAAGGGCACGTGCTTCCAGGACGCAGAGTTGTCGGGCGACAGTGGCAGAGACGAGAGCTATATGCCGCCCGTGCCCCCTGACCAACCCAAAAAGTGCAGACGCACTGCCGCTCCCAAAACGTCGGAGGCCCCCGACGCTCACCCAGAACTGCTCCCACGGCCGCCTCCACCTCAACGGTACCCAGTGGCACGTCCCGCATACCGCGGTGCAACGGCGTCATCACGCACCGCGCCCTCTGCGCCAGGCTCACACATTCAGCCTGTCGCATCGGGTTCAGGTCAGGCATCAGGCTCGCGCATTCCACCTGTCACCTCTGCGTCAACACTCCAACAGCGCCGACCCCCATATGAGGTCAATGGTCGCCTCGTCCGCGACCCCCGTGACCCACCCGAAGGTTTCTCCTCGTGGGACGACTACGACGCAACGGCCAGCTCATAAGCAGTGCAGAACAATGACCAGCGTCCACGCCGACCTCCCCGCCTGGCCCCGCCTCCTGTCGACCTCACAGCCGTGCAGCAGGCACTCGTGAACAACCCCGACGCTGCACAGCTCCTCATGAGCATGTTCATGCTGGTCCTGCAAGGAGCAGCCCCGCCCCAAAACTACGGTGGTGACTACGACGAGTACACTGAGTATGAGTACACCGACAGGTATCCCCCGAACCGGTGAGCAGCGGCCTGCGCACATTTTATATTTGTATTCTGTATTCCGTTGATGCCCCCTCCCGTCCCGTCCCAAACCGCGTGTATCATTTTTCAATGACCCCCTGCACGACACGATTTCTTGGACCCACTTGTAGCTATCCCCATGGTACCTAACATTTCTTGATGATTTTTTGCTGTATTTCTTGCCAAATGTGTATTCAGTATATCTTGTGTATCACCATTGTATTTAGAACTAGTAGAGCTTGTTTGTACCTAGCTCAATGCATTTGGATTGCATGTGTACAGTCTGTGGCTAACGGAAGCGCACGGTGCGAATTTTGAAGCCGCCCCCGACTCTATGTGCCGCCCCCGATGCCTCCAGCACTTTGCCCAAAAGCGGAAGCCCCCCTACAGCTCAGACACAATCCCGACCTATTAGGTACGTTGTCCGGGTGCATGTAAAGGTACCTTGAAGGGTCCTTACATAATGGTGTCGGGGCCGCCTTAGGTGTGCTGGCTAATGGAACCGTCGACTATCATTTCCTCTAATCCTTCTGTTATAAGCGCCACCCAAGTGTCGACTCCAGGGATACTATACAATTTGCACTGCCCTGTCTGCACTGTTTGTCGTCAGATGCTACCAAATTAAACCAATCTCTACCGATGAACAGTCATCGGAATAACTGGGTCGGTGTCACAGGAAAACGGCAACTCACGCTAAGATGCTATGATTCTCCTTGGTGATGCCTATCAAGTCGCAGTGCACAGCTGTGGTTCGTTATCCGTGTTGCTTGCGGGACTTGGCACTCAGTCAACGATAAATTATTAGGGATCCCCTGAGCACAATGAGGTCGTTCCGCAGACCGTTCTGCACAGACCTTTGGTCTGTACGTGTGTCATATCGCCTTCCGTTTTTTTTTCCATTCCTTTGCACGTTCTTTGGTTAAAGGAAGATCTTTTTCTTTTGACCGGTTTGGACTGTTGACCGGAGACTTCGTCTGAGTCATAGTACTTTTTCACAGGTTCCGCCCCTTCCTGATAATCGCTGAAGCAAAAGACTTCATCTGCTTGCGCCTGTTTGTTTCTGTCGTTCCGCTTCAGCAAATTACCCCGCTGAAAAATTGTGGCAAATTGTGGGTCATTCCACAGGTTACCGTTTTCCAGTGGAGCCCGAGACCAATAATGGCCGATCCATATGACGCGATTCTCCTTGAACCAATAAATATAGGTCTTCTCTATCGACGATTGACTTTGACCTCGACACTGATTTGTTTTCCATTTTGGAGTTGAAATCGGCGTGACCGCGGCCAGCGCCTGTTTCAAATTGACTTGAACATTGACATTGGAGTGATGTGGATATCTTAGGTGTGCGGGGGAAAAATCTGGATCCCCACCACACCCGTACAATAAGTTGAATAACGGAACTGGACGAGGCGTAGCGGAGCACAGCCTCACTGGAGCATATGCCTCATTTTTGACGGGTCTGCCTTCGGTCAGCAGATCACCTGAGCAGGCCCTGACAGTATAGCAAAGCGGACTCCGCAAGTACAGCGCGTTCTTGGTGCGTTCCGTGTGTAAGCGCGGCTGATGGCGGGTAATATGGTCATACCATCCGCGGATAAAAGAAAATTGAGGGGGGACCAGCAAACAAGTGCTTGCTACTGTCTGCACGCAGGCTAAGAGAGATGTAGTCGGAGGTGATGCCACAAAGGAGCTTCAGGTACAGCCTGAGGGTATGTATCTCTGAACGTGACGCGCAGCGGTGTTGGGCAGTTATCTGCCAGCGATGTTATTTTCATAAGGAAAAGAAATAGTTCATGATCCAGTCCCGCAACTAGCGATGGGGGCTGACATGTGCGCTGATTCAGAAATCACCTGAAAAGTTGGTTGCATACAGCCTTGAGCACATCCTTCATGAATGAACACCCAAACGGACCATCCTGCTCACCCTGGCAGTACCGGGGAGCGAGAATATCGTTCTTTGGGATCGCCAGCCTGGTAATATTATGGCTTATCATACATCACGAGGGCAGCCCTCCTCCTGTCCTTCGCCCTCTGATCATCGATCCGTTGGCGCAGCGGCTGGGCCATCCATCGTTCCTCGGTATCCGACAATATGAGCGGAATCTCCCTCTACATTTACCACCGAGCTTGTTGCCCAACGAAACAAACAGTTCAAGGTATTATATATCGATGGCTCTTGAAGCACAGACTGATGCGGCTCAGATATTTGTTTTTTCCGCGTGCAACGTGGGGATCTGGGTGAGTGGTTTATAGGCCGTCATGCAAATTGATTTTCGGACGGCAGATGGAACAACGTCCTCCAGGAACAGTGAGTCCACCTGTGAACCAATCTATTAGATGTCTGAACTCTGCCCAGACTACTAAATACCCACTTAGCATATGTTGCCCAACGAGCCTATGTTTTTCCTGAATATATTGCACGAGATCACCCACCGTTCCCCGACAAGGAAAAAGACGGTATCCGACATTCACTATGTTCCGGTCCCTTCTAACCTCAGGCTGAGGTTAGGTTGCCACCCAGAGCTACGCAGAGGCCGACTCTGCGTAGCTATGGGAAGGTCTGCGTCGGTGTGTCTAGCCGTGCGGAGTTCTGCGTGGCTGACCATGGCTGAGCATAGCTCTTTCTGGAGCGACTGAACTATCAAGAAAACAGAGGGTGAGGGCAGGTCTGAGCAGGTGAGCATAGGGAGGTACGCTCACCCACGCTGATCTGCGCCGATTGAGCGCGGGTCAGCTACAGATAGGCTACGCTGACCCCCCATCACCTACCAAAAATCAAGCGTAGTTGGCCTAAACACGGTAAGCGTAGTCATCTACGCTGACCTGCCCTCAGCCTCCATCACCTACGAAAGGTGAGGTTAGGTGGGACCGGAACGTAGTGATTGGCTGAAAATCCCCATAAATGCATTCATTGCGGGGCCGATGGCCGGTGGGTCGCTGGCTAACAACGACAGCGACAATGTTCTGCGTCGAGCAGTTTCAGAAGAATGGTGGAATGTTGTTTGTCCTCCGGAAAAAGTTGTGACTATGCGGTTGCACGACGCGATGAAGGAGATGAGCATCAACGAGAATAGCGACAGTCAGGAAATGATGGGCAGATGGGCAGAGACATTGCTTGAGATGTCTGCACCTTGCGTTAGCATCGAAGACGGAACACCATTCGACTTTTCGTGAGTCGTCCAATATGGTGAGATGGATGGGTTGATCTCTTTTACTCTTTAGATTCATCGGCTCCAGCAGGGTCCTCAGCATCTGGCCCTCGTACGGTAACTCACCCACGCTCAAATATTTTGCCTGGTCTCCGCTCATCACCGCCTCGCTATTCCATAATTTCCACGTCCTCAGTCCACATGGCGCCCCAGAGTCGCTCGGCCCAATTGGCAGCCCTCCTTATGGATTCCAGTCGTTCCGCCCCTACAGCTCTTCCGCAACACCCATAACAGGGCTTCTCGGAATCCACGTCCGCCGGGGAGACTTTGTTCGTCACTGTGCCAATCTTGCCGACGCCGGTATGGATTACAATGCGTGGAATCTCCTCGGAACGCGCTCGCACACAGCCCAGCCAGTGGATGGCGGTATATGGCCTGCACTTCCAGACATCCTCAATGTACCCGACGGCAAGACGCACCGGGACGCGGCATTCGACCATTGTTGGCCGTCTCCCGAAGCGATGGTTTCGCGAGTGCACAATGTACGGGCTAACGCCGCAGCGGGAGGGGCCTTTCCACCGCAAGACCTCCGTAGAGTGTACATAGCGACGGACGGTGATAAGAGTTGGATCGCAGAGCTTGCGGCGGAGTTGAAAGCAGACGGCTGGGACGTCTTGGGCTCGTACGATATGGAGCTGAGTACGGAGGAGAAGGCGGTGGTGCAGGCTGTGGATATGAGTGTGCTAGTGGCTGCTGAGACGTTCATTGCGGTTGGGGTGCGTTGCATTGCATATTGTATTTTGTCACGGTGACTAATTTTCTCGCAGTTTTCATCCCTCAGCAGCAATGTGGTGCAAATACGGCTCGCGGGTGGGCGGGATCCACAGACAATCCATTTCTGGTGATGGGGATTAAGTATGGTTGCAACACGACGAGTAAATTATCTGCCCACCTGGCTGCACCCACGTAGGACAAACTCCTGTCGAGCCTTCGAGAAACCGCGTCAAAGGGTCCGGGAACGCGGCGGCCCAGGCAGGAACTGTATGAGACTTGCATGCGATCATGATGTATAGCGTCCCGTCGCTCAAACACTATGTGTCGAGTCGTGTGGTGGGTGGTGCCTACACCGGCGACGTGTCGAGCAAAGAGAAGCTGTTAAAATCATTCACAAGATATCTTGTACAGCAGGTGAGTTCTGTCAAGGCTCAGTCCACTTGTTTTCGAGAAGTGGTGGTTCAGACGATCATATTTGTGTGTGCTAGCCATCAAGCTCGTCGTCTTTGATCTCAAATCAAACCATCGCTTTTTTTTCTCACCGCGCTGACGTCTTCCCCGCATCGCCAAATTCCATGCAAGTGCTTGGCAAGTGCTATGGATCCTCTAGAAACCTTCCACGATTTGTCCTGGCCTTTCAAACCATTTTTTTACTCCGTCAAGGAACCAGCCATACCAGGCCCTTTCCTTTCTACTAGTGTATCCGGCAAACAACTTTAAGTTCTCTCCTTCTCGATCCCCGGCTCTCCTTTTTTCACTTTGTTCCGGGACCTGCGATGGATTTTACTCTGTTCGCTCTCGTTGAGTCTACGAATATGCAATTATCTAAGTATCTTCTATTCGGATTCGTCGCTCCTGCCGCTTCGGCTTTCGACTTTCTATTCTCGACCGTTCTTCACCTGCAAACATGACAATTGGCCAATCGGATTTTTTTCCCTGCTGGTTCACTAGTGCGCTGCAGCGATTAAACTCCCAGCATCTTGCGAGAGTCTTTCCGAGTTGAGCGCGGAATACCTTCCTTGTCGAGAATTGTGAAAATGACCTCGTGCGATAGTTCAAATCATGGACGTCGCGGCTCTCCATAGCCCATTCGAATTGATAGGTCGACTCTCTGCAGCATAGCAAAGATTATGGTTGGCATGGGTCACCCATTATATTCCCCAAGTCGCTGAAGTCATTCTCAGCGCATCCTAGTCATTGGCGCGGGCCTCGCGGGCCTCGCTGTAGCCATCGCCCTGGCGAAAGGCGGTCACCAAGTCGAGATTCTCGAGAGCGCTCCTGTAATAACGTATATTGGAGCAGGTACGCCTTGTCCGAGTCCCCCATCTCGTTTGTGCTAATATTTTATAGGCATACAGATTTCCCCAAATTCTTCGCGAATTTTGCGAAGACTCGGCATTGACAAATATATAGAGAAATATTGTACTGAACCCGTTGATCTCAGGATGATGCGTTGGGAAAATGGTCAAGTGTTGGTTGAGATTCCGCTCAAGGAGCCTGCGCGCAAGGACTACAAGTCTCCGTACTGGTACAAGATTGATTTCAACATTGGGCTGTGCTCATTATTCAACTCAGGCACATTCATCGTGCGGATCTTCATCGTGGCCTTCTCGAAGCAGCCACAGATCTAGGCTGCAAAATCCATCTCGATGCTCGCGTCGTTTCAATCGATGCGGCCGCCGGCTCAATTCTCACGAAAGGCGACATTACTTATGCCGGCGACTTAATTGTGGCCTCCGATGGTCTTCACTCCATGGCCCGCGCCGTAGTTGTCGGACCGCCCGCTCGCCCAATCCCTACCGGACAGATGGCATACCGTGTAACGCTCCCTGCGGCGAAGCTGCGCGGCATCCCCGAACTAGAGGACATTATCACCGTTCCGCGGAATAACCATTGGATTGGCCCGCGGGGAACCATTCTGTCCTATCTCCTCGAGGGCCAGAACCAGCCCCTCATTAACTTTGTGTTTACCATCGATGTTAACGAGACAGATCTCCCGCCCGGCGTCGACCAGAGGATGGGTACTGCGCAAGAGGTCAGAAACAGCTTCAAGGGCTGGGATCCCCGAATCGAGACTATGCTGGCGCGTGTCGAGGACGTTCTGTACTGGAGGGTAGGTCCCGTTCCATCGCGCTCCAGCAATTTATCGCCATTGACGTTCCCGCAGCTTTACACACACGAACCCATCCCGTCCTGGTCCCACCCCTCGTATCGCTTGGTTCTCATCGGTGATTCTGCCCATGCTATGACACCGTATCTCGCACAAGGCGCCGCCATGAGCATCGAGGACGCTGCAATCCTCGGTGGCATCCTCTCGCATCCGCGCTATTCCACTCCAAGCGCGCTCCACGCCGCGCTCCCGCTATATGAACGCCTCCGCCTCAGCCGCGCTACCAAAGTCGCAACAGCTAGCGTGGAGAGCCGGTGGTTTACGCAGATGGAGGATGGCGATGCTCAGCGGGAGCGCGATATGTTTCTTCTTGCGCATCCGGGCATAGAGGAGGGCCATATTAATCTGCGGAGCGATAAGGTCTGGCTGGATGAACTTTTTGGGTATGACGCGTATCAGGTCCTGGACGACAATCTCGAACAGAAAATGTAAATGCCGACTATGCAATTGTACGAATGGTCAATGGTCAAAATCGACATACATGCATTTCTGATGCGATGGCCCCTATCTCACTTGGGTGTAGGGGCCGAGGCTGTGCCCGGCAGAACTCATATTTATTTTAATATCAACATTTTAACGTGACCTCATGACTTGAAAACACTGACAAATAAAATTTTCGAGGCGAGGATATTGACGCGATTCTTTTGGCGAATAGCCAGGTTGTGGACTCTCTCACACAGCTTGTCGTCTAGGGCCCGGAACAATTTGTTGTGGTGGGAACACGCTCTTTCCATCCCGGGCGTTTCACGCTCACTCCTTGTTCGCAAGATGCTGTGATTCATCCGTACCATTCCTTCAGACCAGCATCCTTCTTCGCGCGTTGGGTCCTCGGTTTCCGACGCCCCAATGACCGTGGAAGCCCTCATCGCTGAGAAATTTCATCTCGATGGAGTGTTGCTGCACCGCTACGATGGTTTTTGCAAAGTAATTCTGACATACCAGAACAACAGTCCTGGGCCAATCATATGGCTCGCCGTGCTGGTGGATCGGAAGACAAGTTGAATGGGTTGGATGACTGGGAGTGGCTTCTGGAGGATATGCTCAAACTATCAGGCAAGGGAGATAGCGGCCTCTGCGGTGCATTCGGTTTATTATCACAAGACGAGGTTTTGCGGGGCGATTGTGACCATCTCCCGGTTCTTTTTGGAATGCCCGAGACCCGATGGCAGCAGAGCTTGAGGCGAACACGTCCTCTGGGCTCAGCGGCACGCCAGAGTCGTGGGCCGGAAGATGCACGAAGTCTGTGGTAGCGGCATTCCAGCTGGCGAGGAGGCGGTAGCGGCGAGTGGCGCGAACGTGTGCGATGGAGGAGTTGACGATGGCCGACTTGGACGGACGGCGGAGGTGTTTTAGGTTGGGGAGGCCCCCGGATTAAAATCATAATCTCTGAGTTATTTCACCACTTTCCTGTGTGCACAGCTCGATGCCGACATGCGTGCTGCCTGATTACGACGGGTACACGCGTCGGCGGTGCCAGTAGCGTTGGAGGCAGCTCCAGCGCCGGCAGTGGCTGCTGCTGCGGCTTGCTGTTGCGTAATTGTCGCAACTGAAAGAAGAATAAGAGAATAGGAGGAAGAGCGACGAAAAACATACGAGGACCCAGGAGCGAATCGACAACAGCAGTCTGGGGGGCAGTAGCTGGGCCGTGTACGATTCCGGTTCGCCAAATATTTGTCTTGCGGAATTTTGGTGAAATGCGGGTGCGTGAGGGCCGCCGCATTCTTGCGGTACATCTCGAATTCCTCGGTGGGGTACAATTTCTTGTCCTTCGAGTAAAAGTGCTTGTCCTTCGGCACCTCACGCTGGTTCCAATCGGGGTGGGTGCTGTTCGTGCGCCCAACGCTGATGCCATTCTTGCCGCCTTCAACGGCCCATCATCCGTACCCGTTTCAACCCACTGTCTGACTCCACCTTGACTTAGATGTATGGGTTGATGCGTCCACGGACTTTGGGATTGGTATTCTCATTGGCCGTCGTTGGGCGGCTTGGCGACTTTTACCTGGATGGAAAGCTGACGGCCGCAATATCGGTTGGGCTGAGTCAGTCGCACTCGAGCTTGCATGTATCTGGTTGTGCTCGGCTCGCGACCGCGACTTGCTCGACGCCAATGCAATTATCCATTGTGACAACACTTCCGTAATTGACGCCTACAAACTGGGCCGTTCCCGGAATGTGCATCGAAATCTTTCCATTCGTAGCATCACCGAAATGCTAATTCCTTGCAATCTCTCCATCTCCCCTCGCTATGTTCCTTCTGCTGAAAATCTCGCCGACCCAATTTCTCACGGCAAATTTGGGTGCCCACATCACCGTTTGCGTATGCCATGCTGGCCTCCACCTGGTCATGAGCTTCATCAATTTATTGTTAAATGCACAGGTATATTATTCCGTCGCAGGCCTGTTTTTCCTTTTCTTTACCGTTGTTCAGGTTAGCGTTCATCGATTCAGCTCATGCTGACGGTTTCCGTGCAGTCGGGAGCAGACCTTCGGTCCGTCCTTCTCGGCCACAAACTGCACACAAATCAACGGGACCACGAACCTCTTCCAATCCTTACAATCGTCTCAAACCATCCCCACTGCGACCATCGGTACTCACTAGAGTGTGAATTCAAACCTGGCGAACCCCATATACCTTCCATTCCTTGTGTTCCCTTTCCGCCTCATTCTCTCCCGATTTAATTTCACGTTGGCAAGCGGTTCTCAGCGCTTCAGTTGATGACACGACCCATGGTTCCTATGGTGCAGGTCTTTTTAGGCTCAACCATTTCTGTGATCTCAACAATATTCCCGAGGATCAGTGAATGCCCGCTAGCGAGTCCCTTCTGTCGATTTTTATTTCTTCTTACGGCGCCGGACACGTTGCAAATGGTACTGTGTCCACTTGGTTGGCTGGCCTCCAGCTGTGGCATGCGGTAAACTTGGCGCCCTGGCATGGTGCCGCTCTCCTCAGCCGTACCAGGAAGGGTGTTTCCAAGCTAGCTCCCCCTTCTTCTCGATGAATGCCACGTGACCCTGCATCATATAATCATATGACAGTACTTTGGGCAGGCTTGGATCTCTCCAATACCCGGGACTTCGCGATCTGGTCTGCCGCATGTACAGCGTGGCGGGACTGTGTGAGATTGGGTGAGATTCTTGTTGATTCCCCCGCCAAGTTTGATCCAGCTCGGAACGTCACCCGCAACTGTCCCAAGAAACGTGGGCACGCTGCAAATAACCACAAATTTGTCAGTTTCAAGGTCCCATGGACCAAGACTCAGAAGGCTGCGGGCGACTGGTTGAAATCAACCGAAACCTTTGACGACGTTGACACCGTTTCTGCTTTTGAACACCACCTCTTCGTCAATTTGGCTGTGCCGGATTCGGCACCTCTTTTCGCGTACACCGCACAGTCTGGCTGGGCCCACCTCCCCCGCGCTGATTTCCTCGGTCGTTGTAATGAGATCTGGAGTGCAGCTGGCATGGGTGCTCTCAACGGGCATGGCTTCCGTATTGGTGGTACAACTCACCTGCTTTTACATGGTGTTGATCCTTGGGTTGTTATGAAGCAGGGTCGGTGGACTTCTGCCGCTTTCCTGCTTTATTGGTGAAATGTCGAGGAGATTTTACCACTTTTCATCGGTGATTCTTTGGATACATTTACTTCACTTAAACATTCCATCAGTCGTCTAGCTAATTTATAGTTGGGTAGTTGTCTCCCAGAGGCCGACTGTCCGCTCATTGCATTCCTTTTGTTTTGGGAGAGCGGCCTTCCGATTGCCTCACTCACAGAGAACCGAGAAACACCAGTTCCTCGGCCTCCTCTTACCAATGATTCTTTGTTCTGTTGTTTTGCTTTCTAACGACTTAGTTAGCTGTAAGCTTGCGTTTAAAGTGAGCTTGCAAGCTTGAACACAAAGCCGGCTGACTAAGAGAGTGCGGAGAAAGTGATCCATCATTCTCACTTGTCTCCGACTCTCTCTGGCAACCTTTCAGTGCTTAACTTCATTGTCTTCTCTCATTCCATCACAACTCAACTCTCCTACAACAACCGAATTATGGCCTCCGATAACGCTGGAGTACAAGGGAAAACTAGCCCTTTCATCTCAACGGGCAGCGGAGCCCCTATCCAACCACACGGACGAAATGGCCCCGACATCATCTTTTCAGGCGAGGCCATGCAGATTTTATGGAATATGGAAATTCTGCCGAAGGAAAGGAACAACAGGAGGGCGGAAAGAAGGGAGGCTGGGGAGGATAATGTCTCGGAGGACGAGGCAGACAAATTGACCCCTTATGTGATGGTGGTCCCATCCAGTGAGATTTCCCAGCCCCACGAGGAGCGCGAGACTCCCGTGCAGCCCACAGAGTCCCCGTCTTCGTCCACCCTTCTCTTCGATGACCTTGAGGCCAAAAAGAACAGCTTCACGGCTATTTGATCCCTCTGGCCATTTATTCCCTCGCCAAGAACAAAATTTCGCCTCCATTGACTCTATTCTTGCCGGCTTCGCTGGAACACATTCGTTTGAGCAACATCAAGACCGTCAAACACGGTACCGGCGAGTCTGTTAAGGTCACCATTATCGACGTTGCCGAATTTCCGGACGAGGATACCTTGGAGCAGGCTCGCTGGTTCCCCACCTACAACATATTCCTCACTTTCATTCAGTCCTCGTTGGTGACAAGTAAAGCAGATGAAAGTGTAATATATATAATAAACATACTGGTGGTGAGGTTATCGAGTCTAGAAGCTAATTAAAGCGTGTTTTCTACCTGTTTTTCAGGGAAGAGGATGGTGCGCTAGTACTCAAAGTACACAGGACAAAGACAACATAAAAGTGCATATCGTTTCCGATTGAAGAGAATGAAATAAAGTGAAGCAACCGATTAAAGCATGCGAAAATTCAAAGACTTAGATCGGACAGATGGGAATGAAACTTGACAGCCAGTGAAGACTGGGCGACAAAAAATCTTGAGATATACGATTTAGTTCAGAGCATACCACAAGTTCAAAACATGACACTAGGGTAGAGAAGGATTTTCAAGTACTGAGGACGATTTAGAGACCCAGACGAGGTTTGAAATTTTAGGGATGCGAATTACAAATGTGTCCGTTGATGGGTAGAGAGACAAAGATGGATACTTGACAGATGAAAGCGAAACCTGGACAATGACAGGGGGGTGAGCAAATTACGAGACTTGTGAATATAGCAGACAACTGTTCAAGAAGAACTCAACTATTTTCCCAATATACATGGACGAGTATTACGACACCAAGGAGGCTGGTAAGCAAAGACCGACAGCCATTATAATCTATACTGATGTTGAATGCAGCTGAACGAGTAGGAAAATGGGGAGACATTTTGGCCGCCCCGGAAAACAAAGACCATACCGTTACAATGGTAGCTGCAAACATAGATGTGAGAAGTCCTCATATATGTGTTATTATATATTCTGAAATGCAAACAGATG
This sequence comes from Mycena crocata, assembly GCA_029281795.1. Lineage (NCBI taxonomy): Eukaryota > Fungi > Basidiomycota > Agaricomycetes > Agaricales > Mycenaceae > Mycena > Mycena crocata. Next base: position 20,781 of record JARJCP010000227.1, on the reverse strand, counting down.
AGAAAAATCAGCATTCAAAAACGCGATTTCCCTCTCGCATGGGTTGCGGTGGCCTTAAACGCGGACGTCCTAAGAGCAGAAGTGTGCATTTCGATGGTGGGCATTCTAAAGTCAAGACTTCTTCCCCCAGTCAGACAAGGAGCGTGAGTGATGTAACAATTGATTTGGAATCTGACCACAAGCGACCAAAAGTATTTGCACAGGCAAAGAACGGTTTGCGGTGCAGGAGGTGGCCATTGTAGGATTTGATGACGACACTTTCATGCGCGGTATAACGAGGGTAAAAGATGTTGTGAGCCGGATAGCATATAACCTACCTGCAACCGGGGAGCTGGACGCAGACTCGTGGCTCGCACCTGACGAAGGGAAGGGTATGGGTCCCAAAGTTTCCACTTCCTGCAGATAATTTACTTGCAGTCGACAAATCCCCCCCGAATCAAAGGCTGCATTTGACAAGTACATTGACCCTCACAGCGTCCTGCAGAGGATGGAAACAGAGGGGATGGCCCACTTTTATGAGAACGAAGTAGTGTATTTGCAGCTGGATAATGGACGGTAAGTTGGCATTTTTAGTATTTACGATTTCTGGACGTGATTTGACACCAGTTTAGTCTGGAAACAAAGGACCCCGCCGGTTTTATGGAGGGAGATGTGGTCAAATTGGGGTTTTTCGTACAGGGTTTCAAGAAGAACAGCAATGATGGTGTAGTGCGGCTGGTGATGAGGACGTTGACACTGCTGGACAGAGATACCTCTCAGGTAAGTGGGGTTTTTTGGAAAAATCAATTGTGGGTCTGAAGTAACGCGTATTCAGAAAGCTGGCATTGCGCGCAGACAGGCTCGCAAACCAATTGAACATCCTATTTGGACATTCAATGGAATGCTGACAGCGTCCAATCGCGTCAACAGAAAGAAGAGGACGTTCCACTTGAGCGACAGTGAAGATAACAAAATGCCTTTAACAAGACGTAGGATGGGGGACATGAACCTACAGGACACTGATATGAAATGAGGGATGAGCACCCATTATAAAAACTTACCGCTACGACTTTTAACGCACCCATTATGAGAACTTACAGATACGACGATACGACCTTTAACGCAGTCCATTTCTTTGCTTACAGACGATACATGTTGTCATCAGCACTTATGAACAGCCATTGATGTTTAACGACCGAAATGCATTGCACTTTGTACTAAAGCGTCTACCCGAGTAAAAGTAATCGAGAGAGAGTTACGACACGTGACAAGACGCCGAAGCCATCATAATGATATAGAACCCTGGATGCACATCATCGGAAACTTCCGAATGACATTCGGCCGAGCGAATAGCCGATAATCCCGGCCCCGAACAAACAAAACTTAGCATAGAACAAACAATCACAGCCACTAACGAGTCAGAAACAATCTGACAATTTAGTGGCGGTGCTTAAAAAGCGTTTCAACACTGCCACTAAAGTTGCTTCCACGTTTTTTGCGTCAAGGAAAATAACGCGCGTTTCGAGGTCCCCTCAACCGATTAGAAAAGAACGAAATTTAAGTATAAATATTCGTAACCAACAAAGCCAAACAACTCATTCTCTTTCAGTCGCGACTCGCGCCTAGCGGCCTAACGCGTCTAACATCCATAGGGCATGAACGCCCATTTTACGTTATCGAGGTCACTTGTAGTTGCAGGATGATAGTCGCTAAATCATATGTACATACATTACAAAAAGAAAAAGGCAAGCTCTCCCTGGCAAGCTCTCCCCCTAACCAGTCTATAAATATTGATGAAATACTGGCTTTCCTACTGCAAGCCTCCAGCTCTCGCCACGCCAAATCAGCACCGCGACGGGAAGGTAGGTTGCGAAGAGGATGGCGGCGAACGTAAACCAGGCCCAGAAGTACGAGATGTCGTTCGCCAACCGTGTAGCGATGAATGGGATGAAGAAAGATAATCCGCGGCCAAGATTGAAAAGGACGCCCGTCTCCGGGGTCTGCGGTTTGTAGCAGTCGCTGATGTACGCGTAGAGGCAAGTAGAACCGAGCTGGAGCCCGAAGGCACCGATTCCTAAACCGATGAGTGGGGGAATGAAGCCTGTGCGACTGACGGTTGCGCCGAAGATGATTATGCCGCCGGGCATGAGGATGGCGGAAATCGGCGAGAGGTACAGGCGATATTCGGGCTTGCGGACCCCATCGTGGCGTGCAGCCATACGCCACATGATCTCGTCGGACAAACGACCAGCACAAAGCTCGCCCAGGACAGATCCGATGGTGAGGGAGATGCCCAGGCAGGCGCCAATGGGACCGGCACTCATGTGGTAGAATTTGTGATAGATGGTTGCAAGAGTAACCGCCGGAAGAATGTTGATGAAGGTCCAGGCGAGGGTGTAGTAGATGAAAGGCAAGGTGACAGAGGGATATTTAAGCATGGTGAAAGAGTGAGTAAAGTGGGAGAGGCGTAATTGGCGCCCCGGAATCATGTTGCCTTTGAAGTTCCATGACATTTCATTGTAGGAGCGTTCGTGTATGCGAGTTGCGAGGAACTCCTCATCCCGCGAGAAAAGGGTTTCTGGGAAGAGGAAGAGAGCTATAACAAAGGGGAAGCCGGTGATGATGGCGCCGATATAATAATCCCATTTCCAACCCTTGGCCGTGCCCAAAAATCCGCCAACTAGTGACAGTTGTTAATGTTGCGTATTCAATGAGAGCTCTACGGATCCTTACATAGAGCTGCGACATGAGCACCGTTAGTGACGAAAATGACGTATATTCCAGTCTTTTCGCCGCGTTCGTGAAGAAAGAACATATCATTGACGCAGGATGTGCCGACCGACATCATTCCCCCGAAGCCACCCCCGCAGAGTCCGCGCGTGATGGCCACTCCAACATACGTTGTGGAGTGGCCAGAACCAATCCCGCCAGCGATAGTAATAAGAATGGCGAAGAGGGTCACTGGGCGTCGGCCGTAGATGTTGGTCAACGGAGTAAAGATGAAGGGCTTGATACGAAACGTTTTCAGCCAAAGCCATTTTTTGGGCAGGATACTCACCGTAAGACCACCCGCAATAATGGCGCAAGTAGTTGTGTAGGAAGCCTTCGTAGAATCCACATGCAATCCATCTGCCAGCAAGACCTGTTTAAACTTCAGCAAGAATGGCCATCTATAACGAGGGACTAAGAACCAGAGATGGATTGACGACGGCAGAGTTAAATGGGCCTAGGAAAGCAAATAAGCCAACTTGGATGAGCACGGCCCATTTCATCCAGGCTGGCCAATTCTTGTCTTCTGGTCAGTATTGTTCGGCAGTTGAACAAAAATAAGAGACTGACCAATGGGTCGTCTTTGAAACGGCTTGGCTGGGGTACAAGAGGTAAACCATGTCTGTCCAGCTGCTGTAGAGGCGTCGCAACATTATCTTTTTCTTCGATGGCGCGTTTCTTGCTCTCCACCAAGGATGAAACATAAGGCACGTCAACTTGCCGCATCGTCAATATGCAAGGAAGAAACTGCACCCATGATCAGGCTGGGAAGTTAAGTGACATTGGGAAGTTCGGCACATTCATGATATGCAACGTAAGGGTGAGGTTACCACAGAAGAGAATATGCACCAATTACAGCCGAACCTTCGAAGGAACGGAGAAACGGCGCTCTTGGACTGATGAAACAGAAACCGTGGTCAAAGAAAGAGAAATCGCTTGGCTTCGGTTCAAACAGGTGCGTTCGAGACCAGTCGAGATTCAAGTACCATCCGCCATAGAGTTCAAACCCGGGAACATCGTGAAGACTTTTCAGCCATGATCTCACGCTCGGAGGGATCTCCATTCCATTCCTATGCAGTGAGCTGGAGATATATCAGGGGTAGTGTCCTGTGGTGTCGTGGAAATTGGATTGCCGTTTGAGGACTTTACTCGGTAACTCGGCTACTTACTTGGTAGATCGACCTAGTTGAGAAAGGATATTACATTGCAATTAGCAATTGAAGACTTGCGGCGAGGGGCGGGCTTGGAACGAGGCCAGTTCTGTTTGGATAAGTGTTGCGGCTTGCTGAGGCCCGCCACCTCATGACAAGGTTAAGTTTAGGCTCAACGGTCGCTCCAGCCTGTGAAATTCGGCCAATGGGAGGCCATAAGGCGGGACCCACGGCAACATCACCCATTTGGATGGAGGGATCTTCGGTCAACGCATTCTCGCGAGGCACGAAGGTTTTGTAGTCACATAAAATCCCGCCCCGATGAGACTAGCATAAGTAGAACCAACGGTAATCCGACCTCCGTGTCATGAGGAGACACTCTGCATGCCGTGATGAAAGAGCTTTGATTGCTGAAGTGCTCTTCTGTGTCGAAATGTCGTACAGGTATTGACCATCCTTGCCTTCCATGTTAGTTCCTGGTACGACCTCCGAACCCCTCCTGAAGGTGTGGCGAGCGGCGATCTGACAACGAGTCCGAGAATAACACTCGGAAGATGAAGTGGTCGACAGGGCGTCCGAAGTGGGCGTCCTTTTCAGGGCGATATTTGAAATCAAACTGAGCAGCTCAATCAGGTCGTGAAGGGAAGCTGGGGAACGGGCTGGTTGCATCGTGTTAAAGTTAAGCGTGCGAGCATGAATCAAGACCCGTACTTTCCACACGGTGAGAATGTGTAGACACACACCTGATTGGTCGGGGTGATTGGCCGAAATGCGCGAAGTGCCACCTAAGCCCAGTCTTTGCGTTCGTTCTGGGGTTACGCCTGAAGGGGGGACAGGGTAAGGTCTCAACGGCCTGAAGATGATTGAAGGAGGCGGTTGTTCGCGTGATTCAGGCACGAGTACAAGGCCAAAAGCGGCCACTACGCCAGCGGTTCATAAACGGAAATTTCTGGTAATGATGGACTGTATCAACCAGTTTTGAGGCATCATGGCCCATGGCATGGCAGCATAGTCGTCCGTACATGTATGGTAAGGCATGGATGAAGCAAACCGCATGTACTCTGCCGTCCATAACATGGCCTATCTATTATGATCAATCTCTCTCCTCCTACGCGTGCCCTCCCGACACACGCCCGTGGACAACCACCCGCACCCCTCCTAGCGCCCTCTCCACCCGTGGTGTGGGGGAGGACAACAAATGCGTAGATGAATCGGAATCGGAACCAGAACGCAAAGCCCAGGAAAGTCGTGATGTGATGGTGGTGGAGGTGAAAAAAAGAGAAAAATCAGGATGTAACGAGTGTGGTGGTGGTACGTATCAAAAGGGGGTGGAAAGAAGACGTCAAATAGCACAACAGGATGGTGGGTGGTAATACGAGGCTGGATGTATTCGGAAGGGTGGAGGAATTAAAGGATCCAGGGCGCGATGTAATGGGCATGTATCAGGTAGGGCGATAAGGAATTAAAGGCGGCCAGCAGCGCCGGTTCCCTTGCATAAGGGGACGCAGCTAGCGTGAAAGGAAAAAGCGTCCGTGAGGAATATATATAGCACCTCGCGATGTATTGTATGTGTGGTGTGGTGGAGGGGCGCCATATTGCGCCGCGCGGCGGCGTAGGAAGCGGACGGCCTGCTATGGGAGTTTGCCGCGATAATTAATGAGAAGAGCGTCGCGGCGAGTTGACTGATTGATTCGTAGCACCCACGGGGACCAAGCAGTAGTGGGCGACTGCCGAGTCCCGCTTGTCCGCGTCATTCCGGCAGGATGGGCTGCTCCTGTATCGTTTCGCTTCCTAAGATCCACCTACCCACGCTCCCCGACGCAACACCCCTTGGGGATCGCCCCCCCTCCGTCTCCCGGCCGAGCAAAAACCTGCACCTTCCCTCCACCCCCAGCTGCTCAGCCGCACTCGGGACGCAGAGCCCGCACACCGACTCCGCGGACGAACGATAAAAGAGTTATCTACCAGAGCTCAGTCTCGCGGCCCCGGGTGCCCCGCTGTTGGCCAACGGCGCCGGGTGTGCCCTGCTGCGCCTGACGAGTGTGGGACCGGAGCCTAAAATGCATCAGAAAAACGACCCACTACATCAATAGATCGAAAGCTTACATCCTGTCACTGGCACGATGGTCCTCTTCGTCCTGGACAACCTTGCGGCGTCCGCCGGCTGCCGCCTTGCTGGGGCCCGCGGTGCCGTCGTCCTGGGCACCACGCTGCACGCTCCAGTCGAAGACGTAGTCATACTGGTAGCCCTCGCGCACAAAGAGGTCACGGAAGAGCTTGCGCAGGTACGAGTAATCTGGCTTGTCGTCGAAGCGCAGCGCGCGAGTGTAGTTGAGGAAAATGCCAAACTCATTGGGGAAGCCACGGCAGAGGAGGTCCGTGGGAGTGGTCATCTTCTTCTCCATGATGCGGTCGTACTTCTGCTTCTTCGTGGCAGCCTTGAGTCCCTGCCACGGCAGGGCGCCACGCAAGAAGTACATGAGGACATAGGCTAGGGACTCGAGATCGTCACGGCGGGCCTGTTCGACACCAAGATGGGTGTTGATCGAGGTGTAGCGAGCAGTGCCGGTTAAGTTCTTGTTCTCTCTGTAAGGGATGTGAAGGTGGGTCTTGGGGTCGCGGAACTTCTTTGCGAGACCAAAGTCAATGACGTTGACCTGGTTGCCGCGCTTCCCGATGCCCATCAAAAAATTGTCAGGCTTGATGTCGCGGTGAATGAAGTTGCGAGAGTGGATATATTCGATTCTCGAAATCTGACGTGTGGCGTAAGCGATAGATAGCAAGGAGTAACGAGAGCCGAAATGACATACGAGTTGGTCTGCAAGCAGCAGGACGGTCTTGAGACTGAATTTGCGGTTGCAAAAGTTGAACAGGTCCTCGAGCGAGGGGCCAAGAAGGTCGAGGACCATGGCATTGTAATCGCACTCGGTGCCGAACCATCTGACGAAGGGCACACCGACGCCACCGGCGAGGGTCTTGTAGACCTTGGACTCGTACTCGAGCTGGGGATGCTTGGCTTTGACCGACTCGAGCTTGATAGCGACTTCCTCGCCGGAAATGATGTTTATTCCGAGATAAATGTCACCTAAGGGGTGCCGAAATGTCAGCGAACTGACTCGATAGCAATGAGAGCACAACGCGGCGCACCAAAGGAGCCTGAACCGATCTTTTTACCCAGCCTGTACTTCCCGCCGACCCGGAGGTCCAGTCTGTGCGAAGAGCTGTCGGCCATTACGCAGAATGAGGATGTGGGTGAAAATGGAAAGCTGCGGGTTGAAGTAAAAGAAGGTCAGCGCTCAAGGCAGCTGTGAAGAGAGAAGGCAAACGGAAGGATCAAATGATGGTCTGCGGATAAAAGGGCTGTGAAGGGGCCGAAGGCAAACACTGCGGCGGTGCGGCGCGGCGACGGCAGGTGATAGCACGCTGGGCCGCTCTCGCACCCCAACCAACCATCCGCATGAGATGAGCTTTGAATGAGGAGGCCTGCAGGCCATCCACGTTTGGGTTTGTGCCAACGAGGCCACCACGCTGCGAGTAATCGCCTCCCGGGGCTGCGGAAAAGCACGGAGGTAGATACTGGGATGGTGAGACTCACTGAGGTGTTTGGGGACGTTAATGTGGACGGGAGGGAGGAGAGTGCAAAGGAGACGGGGGAAAGAGGACAAGGGACGGAGTGTGGCAGTGCCTCGTTTGCGGCATTCGTCAGCACCCCACAAGCGCTCTATCCACGTCTCTGCCGCCGTAATCGATGAACACAGAACAACGGCTCATTCGCTCCGGCCATCCCACTCCCTTCTACCCGGTGACAACCCAGCCACCCGAGGAACCATCCTGAATCATCGGAGACCAACTTTTTCTATTTTCGAATATCATCTTGTTGACGTCTTGCTGGCGTCGATTTGCTGCGTTTTCAGGCCGCTTGCAATGTCACCCTGGTCTGAGAAAAATCTTGAGGCTCAAACGAAATACTCGCGGCGGTACCATCAACAACAGCCTCGCGGTAAACGCTTGTACTATGTTGCCCAATGGGTCTGGAAATGCACAATGGGTCTGGGAATTCAATTTCTTTCCTCTCCCTGTACCTACTTGCTCCCGGTATCCTCCGGAATTAATATGTATACCTCCTAGCTACTGCTATGTAAAAACTCTAAGAGATTTGTGAATGGGAAAGAATAGAAAATCGCCTGCCGGACCATCAATTTTGGTGATCTGAACGGACATCCACCAGTTCCTCTCTTCCCTGGGCTCGAAAAAATGTCAGAAAAACTGGAGGTCATTTTGAATGCTAAACAAAACATTCTGGCAGCCAATAATGTTTTACCGGTGGGTAATCGTTGCGGGTTGAGGAGAAAGAGAGTTTGGTCACACTAATGTCACGATGACACACGCCTGGAGCGGAGATTGAATGTGTCACGCATTTCCTTAATCCTCAACGACCGCTGCCCGGCAAGATATTCCGAGTCGGAAGAACAATTTATTTACCATATAACAGTGCCTCCAAATTTTCCTGGATTTTCTGGAGACCGCGCAGGAGAAGAACTGCTGGATGTCCCTTCAGATCACCAAAATTGATGGTCCGGCAGGCGATTTTCTATTCTTTCCCATTCACAAATCTCTTAGAGTTTTTACATAGCAGTAGCTAGGAGGTATACATATTAATTCCGGAGGATACCGGGAGCAAATAGGTACAGGGAGAGGAAGGAAATCGAATTTCCAGACCCATTGTGCATTTCCAGACCCATTGGGCAACATAGTAAATTCAAGACTCTTCAGTTCCGAAAAACACCCGTCGAAGAAGATCAGAATTCGATGGGCTCCGGTTAGCGGTCCTCGCAGGTTCCGCATTGACTCTCTCGTGAGTCGCCGTTTTTTCCTCGTGCATTTCTTCTGTCCCTCCTGTCATGATGAGAGAAAAACTCAGCTCACTTCGACGCTGCGGCGAATGAGACCACTTGTATTCATTTCTACTGATTATGCTTTTCTTTTTAAGTATATAAAAAATAACTTTTGGTCCTGTTCAGTCCAACTAACCCATCATTCCCAGGTCTTTTCCACACCCCGGTTGGCCAACATATACGCATGGTTTTCTCGTGCGGACGGACAAAATGGCCTTGTGGTACGATCCGGATGCGGAAGATTTTGGGCGAAAAAAGCGAAAGCTCCGATCCTACCTGCGGACGGCACACTCCTGTCTGAAGATCATTTCCTCCTCAGCTGCAAGTTGTGATTTTTCATATTTTCGGATGCTAGGAGCACGAGAGATCATAGCAGTGTCTTGCCGTTTACAATTCTTGGCTGAGCCATTCTTCTCATTCCCTTGAGTTGATACCCTGCTAATTTGCGAGCCCTTCAAGTCTTCACGCTCTTACCTTCGCAAATCTCAGCTTTTTTCGGCTATGTATCATGATTCTGGCCGCGTCGCTCGAAAACATACTCTGACAGCACGCGCCGTTCCTTTTCTCCGGGCTCGCCGTTCTTGCAGACCTCCAGCTGGTCTTTGTTCACTTTTTTATGGCACCTTTGGTCATATCTAAGCAGTTCATCGCATCCCTTGAGCCCTCTGTGCACAAAATCCCATTCGACTGCATGTGTCTGGACCAGATCTCGCTAATAGTCGCTACTGTCAGCGATCTGGTTGAGGGAAAGGGGAGGGATGATGGTGCTGACGAGGTTTTGGAGGAGAGAATTAGTACCTGATACTATTAACCTGTACAATGCGCACATCTACATCGGCATCTTAGCTACGTAGTATAGCTTGTGCCGTTAAATGATTCTCCCTCACTCACTCACAATTGCAATGCGCACAGAAATGGACGGAAAGCCGAATGTGGTTTCGGATCGGACCGGATCGCAGCCGAGGTCCTTTGGGTCTCTCGCCAATCAAGTTGGTCACCACTTTTTCTTCCTCCGTCCATGTTGACCAGCCTTTCCGTGACTTGACCTCAGGTTCGTCAACATTTTTTCCTACATTTCGCCGTTCTTTTCCTCCCTTCATGATGACACAAAAACTCAGCTCTTCGACGCTGCGGCGCATGAGGCAATTTGTTTTTACTGAATTTTCTCATCCTCGCCACTCAACACTCTTGCTAACTCCCTCATCCAGATGTCAACCTTTCTGCCGTTCACATGTATGCCTCGTCGGAAGTTTCGAAAACACCCTTCAGCGAATGATGGCCTGAGCGTTCAAGGTTAGTCGTGCTTGCGTTGTTTTTGTTTTTGCTTCCTTCCCTTCGTGATGAGAAAAAAACTCAGCTCACTTCGACGCTGCGGCGCATGAGACTACTTGTATTCATTTCTGATTCATTTCATTTCTTTTTTTTTTTTTCAAAAAAAAACAAATCACACCTTGTCCTAAACATCAATTGCAGATGAACACAACACTCTTTGCAACGACGTTCTCTGAATTGTTGCTCGCGGCAACTCGGCCATGACATCTTTGCAGCGTACCGGTCAACTCGATTCTATCTCAAATCCTGTTCCGCATTTCCTCTGTCGCTTGACTCGAGGTTAGTCGCCGCCCCTCCTACATCCTTTCTCTTCGTCTTGCCTAAAGTACATTATAACGATGACACAAAAACTCAGCTCTTCGACGCTGCGGCGCATGAGGCAATTTGTTTTTACTGACTTCCTTCTCCTTCCTTTCTTCTTTTTACTCTGCTGTCGAACTTTGCTGACTCTCGACCCAGCTAGGCTCTTCTGACTCTCGGGCGGGCACTCTTAAGTACTAACTCAAAGGTGAGCGGCAATCTTGGTTTCGAGTCTGCGCCGTATCCGTGCTCCGCGGCCTCTCTTTTTGTGATGACAATACAGACTCCCTCAACCGAGGACTCGTTCTGTGGCGATACAAGTCTATCCGGAATCATTATATTAATGTCTGATTCGATTTCCCCCATTCTATATGCTCGTCCTTTGGTTGTTGTTCCGTGTGCTGACGCCGTGGCGTTGCTTTTGCAGGTCAATCAGTGTCGCACACTCGGCCCATTTAAATGCTAACTACGCTGCGGCTTACTCCTCCCCGGGCTTTACTGCTGGCATTTTGTCAAACGTCGTCCATGTCGCAAACTTCAAAGCGTTTCAACACCGAATGGTGCTGGCTTATCTCGACTGCATCAAGCAGGCGTACAGGGTTTATTTCTTTGGTTAGTCGCCGTTCTTTCCCTTATGTTCGACCTTTTATCCTCCCTCCACCTTCCACGATGAGAAAAAAACTCAGCTCACTTCGACGCTGCGGCGCATGAGACCAGTTGTATATATATTTGCTTGTATAAATTCGCCGTGCTAAACGCCTTGGCTGACCGTGGTGCCCAGATCATCTCCGCCTTGACCGACGGAATGTTAGGCGATTGTTCCGCCGGCGACATCAATTCGCCGTGATATTTTATCGCTCCAACTTTTTTCTTCTTTACTGCCGTTTGCATAATTCCGTGAAAGTGTTAAAAATTTCCGCACGGCACGTGATGCCCGAATCGGGATGCCGACTTGTGCCGAAGCGGTTAGGACGTTGGGTAGAGCACATAACAGGTCGATTTTTACTCCAGGGGTAGGGTGATGGTACCTTCTCCTTCAAATCACTTTCCCTTCATTTCCTCGCGCCCCAGACGCTCTGCCATGGACTGGCAACCCAATTCGGACATCACGTGCCTCGTGAAAGTTTTCGAACACTTTCACGGAATTATGCAAACGGCAGTAAAAAACCTTCTGGAGAAAGGAGAAGGATAGGGATCAAAAGTGACGGTGGATAAGTCCACCGGACATGGACATGGACACCGCAGCGAAATGCCTGCAGATGAATGGCCGCAAGGAAAACTCCAAAGCTACATGTCTTAGGTCAGATCCCTTCAACAAAGCTACTTCACGCATCCAAGTACAGGCATATACCCTCAGACCTTCCTCTTCAGGCCTTGCCCTCCAGCTATATCGCTGCACGGACAAGCTGGTCGATCAGCGTGACATCACGGTGTAACTGCCCCGTCTTTTGAAACCACGACCATCCGTAGCCCGTTGGAGCAACATAGCACCTCCCGCCCCTCCTGAAGCCTCATTGCGTCAGGAAAACACCCAACCGGGCAATGCAAGGCATCCAGAAAGTACGTGGCTCAGAAGTGCCCCAGGCCGACTCTGTACAGCAGCGAACTGTTTTCGGGCCTGGCCGTACAAGACGGTGTGTTTTGGGATGACATTAGTATGCAGAAGCATTCCAAGAGACGGTGCGTTTTACACGTGTTTTCGCTTGATTTTAAACCTCACTTTCTTATCAGTCCACCCGCTGGGACCCTATGGCGCTGCTCGCGCTCCTACGCTCCCACACGTCCCTGGGATGTACCCCGCGAATGCTCTGGAACCCTCTCTCTTCCCTCACGCCCATTAACACCACACATCTGATGGGTCGCGGCTCTGTAGACCAGCTGCTCGAGCCCTGCAGCAGCGGGACAATCCTGCGAGGCCATGGCTGCAGGGGTCGACCTGCAGCGAATGACCTGCAATTGCATCACCGCGGGTCAACTCCCGCGACGAGTCGTCCGCGTGCGATCCGTTGCGGGGAAATCCCTGCAAGGCATCTGCTGCAAGCTTATCCTTGCACCTTTTTTGCGGTGGAATTGACGGGGAGGAAACCGCGTAGCGCGTCGCCTGCGAGGGTAGGGCTGTAAGAGGTACCGCTGGTACGTCGTGTGCTACCTCGTATCACATATTTACTTTGATTTTTGGTTGCACAACGTTTTTGCGCACCCGCTGTTGCCGGCCAACCCCTGCAGCGGCAGGGCTGCAGGGATGTCGACGCGGATTCATCTGCGAGGACATCGCTGCAGGTCCTTCCCTCCAGCCACTGATGCGCGGGAGGATGCTTGCAGCAGCAAAGAGGTCCTCCTACTATAGGTTGATCCCCGGCGCTGTCACCAGAAGCCGCGCACGCAACACCGACACGAATCCGTGCTTGATTTTGTCTGCGCAGCTATAGAAGCAGCCAATTGAGTTCGACGTCGCGATCAATCGCCATTATCACTTCTGCTATACGTATGTATCTGTAGAATGCAAAATATTGCTGAATTGGCGAAGTCAGGGAGGGTGCATGGATACATTTCCAGGCATGGGACCATAGCACCGCAGCAATAATGTCGCAGAGAAAAGCGTGGAGAGGGATGGTCGGAGTGATGATTGAGCCCACTGGACAGTGACTCTGTCCACCATCATTCCTACTGCGTTCTTCAACGCCTCGATTTTGTATGTTCGTCCCGCAATGCCTTTTCGAGTCAATGCTGGGACGTTCCTACCCCACTAGCCTTCTATGACTCCTGAACCACACTATTGCACTGGCCGCATGCGGCTGCGGCTAATTTAAGCCGTCTCGGCGATGCATCAATCACACTTCGCCCTTGTAGGCTTGTACACATTCGGTTTGAGTGCGAGGGGTATTCGGCTTAGGAGCCTGCTTTTGTGGATAATGTAGAAAACCTGCAAGACGATTTTCCTTGTGGGCCTAGATTTATATCGACAGGTTGAGATTTTCTGCCATGAAAACTTGAAAGCGGATGCGGTGCAATATCTTTGTGATGAGCTCGGTCGTTAAGCGGCTAGGATATTTGCTCTCTCCCCCCACGTCAATTCACTTACATTTCGGTCTGGTGCTGCTTGGTTGATCCTCGTTCACTCCTCTCTTTGTTACCATGGCTTATCGTCAAAACCACGATCCTTATGCTCAACAGCAGCAACAACAGCAGCCTCCGCGCCAGAACACCCAGCCATACCAACAGCAAAACCAGTACTACGAAACTCCCCAACAGCCCCAGCGGCAACAAACCCAACCATATCAGCAGCCTCAGGCTTACTCGCAGCCTGAGCAGTTTCACCAGCAGCCTGACCCCTACTACGACCAAGGCCACGCAGTGTCCAATGACTACGCCTCGTCACACGGCCACGACCAGAATTGGGAGTCCAAGTCGTACAATGAGAGCTACGCAGGCTCCCAGGTGCATCTAAACCCATACGGAGCCAGCCAGACGACCATCCCCCCCATCCCCACCATGCCTTACGCCCCGGGATCAAACTACCCGCCCCAGCAGCGACCGGGCATGGGTTATGCCCCGAGCAACTCTGGCTACAGCGCAGTCCACGAGAAGATGATGAAGCGCCGTTCCGTGCGCCAGGTCGAGCTTTTCCAGGGCAACCTGGTGCTCGACATGCAGGTCCCGACCGGCATCGTCCCGGCAGGCAAGGGCGCGATCGAGGAGTTCTCCAAGATGCGCTACACTGCCGCGACGTGCGACCCCGATGACTTTATGCGCAGCAAGTACTCGCTGCGCCCGTTTTTGTACGGGCGGCACACCGAGCTCTTCATTGTTATGACCATGTACAACGAGGATGAGGTGCTGTTCTGCAAGACGATGAACGCGGTGATCAAGAACGTCGCGCATCTATGCGGCCGCGACCGCTCAAAGATGTGGGGTGCTGAGGGGTGGAAGAAAGTCGTGGTCTGTGTCGTCTCCGATGGCCGGACGAAGGTCAACAAGCGGACCCTGCAGGTCCTCAGTTTGATGGGAGTCTACCAAGACGGCATTGCAAAGGACACCGTAGGTGGCAAGGACGTCACTGCCCACATCTTCGAGGTTTGTTCCTTTTTTCCCCACATACTGCACTGCTAAACTTCATTCAGTACACCTCCAGTGTCGTCGTCACTCCCACTGGCGAGATCTCGCAGGGATCATGTCCCGTGCAGATTCTGTTCTGTCTCAAGGAGCAGAACAAGAAGAAGCTCAACAGCCATCGGTGGTTCTTCAACGCTTTTGGGCCCCTCATCAAGCCCAACGTATGCATCCTGCTCGACGTTGGCACGAAGCCCACCGGCACGTCCATCTACGAGCTGTGGAAGTGCTTTGACAAGCACTCCAACGTCGGTGGTGCCTGTGGCGAGATCTGCGTCGACACTGGCCGGGGTTGCTCCCTCCTGCTTACCTCCCCCCTCGCCGCTTCGCAGAACTTTGAGTACAAGATGTCCAACGTGCTAGATAAGCCTCTCGAGAGCGTGTTCGGGTACATTAGTGTGCTGCCCGGTGCGTTCAGCGCCTACCGATACCGTGCGCTGCAGAACGGTGCAGACGGCAAGGGCCCGCTCGCGTCCTACTTCAAGGGTGAGACGATGCACGGTGGAGGGGTTACCGGTGCCGGCCTATTCGGTGGGTTTCAATTCTCCTTAAACGTCGCGTTGCTCACGCCGCGATACAGCGCGTAACATGTACCTCGCGGAGGATCGTATCCTTTGCTTCGAGATCGTGACCAAGAAGAAGGAAGGTTGGATGTACGTCCATTTCATTATTTTCCTTTGAACTGCAAATGTTGAGAGCCTGCAGCCTGAAGTACGTGAAGAGCGCTAAGGCATCAACGGATGTGCCGACCTCGCTTGCGGAATTCATCTCGCAGCGTCGGCGATGGCTCAACGGCTCGCTGTTTGCGTCCATTCACGCCACGATCTTTTGGTTCCGCATCTGGGGATCTGGGCAGAACTTCTTCCGGAAAATTCTCCTTCAGATCGAGTTCATCTACAACGGCATCCAACTCATCTTCACCTGGACCTCGCTCGCCAACTTCTACCTCGCTTTCTTCTTCCTCGTCGGCTCAGCGACGTCGGACCAGGAAACAGACGCGTTCAACTTCCTTAGCGTTGGAGCGGGCAAAGAGGTGTTTGAAATCTTTTTGAAGTTGTACATTGCGCTCCTCTTCGTTGTCACCGTGTGCTCGCTTGGCAATCGGCCGCAGGGTTCCAAGTTCATTTACATCACCGCCGTCATTCTCTTCGGTCTGTGTAACGCGATCACCCTGTGGTGCGCGGGTTATACGGTGTACCTCTCCGTCGCAGCTGTCACGTCCGAGGAGTGGAGCCACATCGGGACGCTCCTCCAAACGAACACAACCTTCCGCGACATCACCATCTCGTTCATGGCGACGTACGGCTTGTACTTCATCAGCTCGTTCATGCACTTCGAGCCCTGGCACATGTTCTCTAGTTTCATCCAGTACATGTTCTTCCTCCCGTCTTGTGAGTTCTGTTTCCGTCGCTATGTTGCTTGATTATTGACTAAATATACCAGACGTCAACATCCTCAGTCAGTTTTGAGATGTCCTGGCGTCGAACTCGAGCTAACTTTCCATTTCAGTGATGTACGCGATGTGCAATCTGCACGATGTGACGTGGGGAACGAAGGGTGACAACGGTGCGGCCAAGGATCTCGGTGGTGCGAAGAAGGTCAAGGGCGACGATGGCAAGGAGATGATGGAGGTCGAGATCCCCACGGCGCGCGAGGATGTCGACCAGCTCTGGAATGCGTCGCGCAGCGCGCTGCGCATTCCTCCACCCAACGAGAAGGAGCACCGTGACGCTGCGACGAAGCAGACGGACCACGACCGCAACAGCCGGACGAACGTCGTGCTCGCTTGGGTCGGGACAAACATGTGCGTATCTGATCGTGGTGTCTGCTGCTCGTTGCTTACTGATTCTAGGCTGATGATTGTTGCGTTCACGTCGACGGCGTTCAACAATTTCGTCGCAAACTACATCAAGTCGAGTGGAGACTCGACGTTCAATCCTTACCTCCAATTCCTGTTTTTCGCCCTGTACGTGGTGCTTCTGTTGTCGCATTATCCGCCGAACCTCACGATATTTTCCAGAGCTGGTCTATCGGCGGTCCGCTTTACAGGATCCTTCTTGTACCTCGTCTTCCGAGTATTCGGATTCTAATGTCAAGGAAAAACAATTTGCTGGCTGGAATATTTATTATGCTCTTCGATGCCCCGCCCTTATATTTTAAACCGATCTATGTACTTTCATACCCTTTGCACAAAACGCAATGCTTCGCACGAGGTCTGTCAATGCCTTGGCAAAATGCAACCGAGGAAAAGTGAACCGTAACATAGCGAGTGAGGTAGGTTAGTGAACTCGGCACCATCCCCTTCGCCTAGTCTCCCAGAGGCAGACGAACAATCTTCCCTTTGAACCTTCGTACCTCAGGATATTCCTGACGAGTTCGTAGTCTGAGGGTACATCTCCGATCATGCCGGAAAGTCAAAATGGCTGACGTGCCGGACGTGCCGAGCATAGCCACATCTCTTTTGGGGTGTTTTTCTTTGGGCGGCGTGCCAAACAGATGTTGAAAAAGTACCACAGACGTGTTGCAGACGTTTTCCAGCGGTATTAAGGTGTTATTTCCTCGTTTGTTTAAGAGTCATGGTCAAGTGCCATGTTTTAAAATCGGCCCGACCCCAAATAGCATCAATAAGTAGAATATCTATTGATTTAATGTTTTATTTCAACGGCGTATAGATCTATGGTTTACCACCTCAGAATGGATTTTTCATTAGGCCTGGAGCGCTTGATGAAGAATTTCCATAGACAGTCGCCCCCATTCCGCCCGACAACATCAGAGTTAACCTTTTTCGGAGATTTACTTTTTTCGGAGGTTTGTTGTTGATAAACCTAAGGGTTTCGCCATTTTTAATGCCAATGAGTGGCGTCAGAAGTAAGCAGCTCACAATATACCTTATCTACAGTACCAAGAGGATTACCCATAGCAACATTTGCGATATGTTTTTCCGAGTCCCAAAGCCGGAAAACATGTTTTCTCGACTTCTGATGCATATACACGTGTAATTCGTACAACAGAGCGCACACTATCTAATGTATGTCTGTTGAGGTACTACCAGGTGTTGGAACGGCAAACCGAAGTAGCCGCCGGAGCCGGCGGCTATCGGTCTGATTCAGATGGACTCTGTCTGACTCTGTCTGACTTGTTTTAGTTGACTCGTAGTGACTCATAGTGACTCGTTTATGACTCTTGTAGATACTTGACTCACTCATGTATGACTCACCCCAGTAGTATAAAAACCCCCTGTATTCCATAGCATGAATCAATCTGAAGTCCCACTTCCCACTTTCTAAATATAGTTCTTCTATAGGTTATGGGGGGCTATAGCAGTGAAGTGAACCAATTATAGAAGGGTGCGGCTTTGCGGCTTTGATGGGGGGTGGGTTATGGCGTGCACACGGGGTAGGTTTTCAGCGGCGCACCTGTTTTTCGGTGTAGCGTATCATTGCTAATCAGCTGTAACTCGACCACGTGCGAAATACATTTATCACGCGCCCATTTTGCCCTTGGCCACAGACTGATTTCTCAGTGTGTGGCCTTTTTCCCTCCCTACGCCACGCACTGAATCCTCGGCGCGTCGTTTTTTTTTTCGCCATACGCCACACACTGATTATTCAGTGCACAGGTCAATTTCTTTTTTCAGCGGCGCACTGATTTCTCGGCGCGTGGCCTTTTTCCCTCCCTACGCCACGCACTGAATCCTCGGCGCGTCGTTTTTTTTTCCGCCATACGCCACACACTGATTATTCAGTGCACAGGTCAATTTCTTTTTTCAGCGGCGCACTGATTTCTCGGCGCGTGGCCTTTTTCCCTCCCTACGCCACGCACTGAATTCTCGGTGTGTAGCCTTTTTATCGTCATACGCCACACACTGATTATTCAGTGCACAGGTCAATTTCTTTTTTCAGCGGCGCACTGAATCCTTGGCGCGTGACCTTTTTCCCTCCCTACGCCACGCACTGAATTCTCGGCGTGTCGCCTTTTTTCGCCCTACGCCACACTGAATTCTCGGTGTGTACCCTTCTTCTAGCCCTACGCCACACACTGATTTCTCGGTGCCCAGCACAATTTCTTTTTTCAGCGGCGCACTGAATTCTCAGTGCGTCGCCTTTTTTTCGCCCTACGCCACGCACTGAATCCTCGGTGCCTCGCTTTTTTTTCGCCCTACGCCACACACACTGAATTCTCAGTGCGTCGCCTTTTTCTCGCCCTACGCCACGCACTGAATCCTCGGCGCGTCGTTTTTTTTTCGCCATACGCCACACACTGATTATTCAGTGCACAGGTCAATTTCTTTTTTCAGTGGCGCACTGATTTCTCGGCGCGTGGCCTTTTTCCCTCCCTACGCCACGCACTGAATTCTCGGTGTGTAGCCTTTTTATCGTCATACGCCACACACTGATTATTCAGTGCACAGGTCAATTTCTTTTTTCAGTGGCACTGAATTCTCAGTGCGTCGCCTGTTTCCCTCCCCATGCCACGCACTGAATTCTCAGTGTGTAGCCTTTTTCTCGCCCTACGCCACACACTGATTATTTAGCGCACAGGACAGTTTCTTTTTTCAGTGTTTTTTTGCCCCACGCCACGCACTGATCATTTGGTGCAACCAAAAGGAAAATATTCATTGCCAATGATCCATACAAATGCTACAAAGCGTGTAGTAGTTACAAAATATCCTAATCGACTTCGTATGAGCACGTCACTGAGCCCCAACGTCCGCGAACTTCATCGCCAAGGAGACGATGAGCAGCTGGGACATCTGGGCCGGCAGCAAGAGCATCTCCAGCGTTCTCACGAGGTGTTCATCATCAAGCTTAGCCACCCTTCTCACTTCATACATGCTGTGGAAGCCTAGGTCCACCAGCTCGCCGCTCCACCCCGTCAAGTTGAAGTTGCCGACATTTTCCAGGAAGGCTTCCATGGCAGGTGGGATGACCCGCCCCTTGGGCGAGAACCTCGGGAGAGCCTGCGATTCAACATCGGCACGGGGGGCAGAGCCACTCCCGCCGCTCTCGTAGACGTTGTGCATCGGCATATCCCCAAGTGTGGTCGCCAAGGAGACGATGAGCAGCTGGGTCATCTGGGCCGGCAACAAGAGCATCTCCAGCGTTCTCACGCGGTGTTCCTCATCGAGCTTAGCCACCCTTTGCAATTCATACATGCTGTGGAAGCCTAGATCCACCAGCTTGCCACTCCACTCCGTCAAGTTGAAGTTGCCGACATTTTCCAGGAAGGCTTCCAGCGTCGGTGGGATGGCCCGTCCCTTGGGCAAGAACCTCGGGAGAGCCTGCGATTCGATATCGGCATGGGATGTGTACACGTTGTGCACCAGAGCGTCCTGGGGGGATGCAACGCCGCCGTGCCGGGGGGGGTTATGTACTGGCGGCGAGGGCGTCAGGAATGTCTGCTGCTGGGGGGAGGCAACGCCGCCGTGCCGGGGGGAGTTATGTACTAGCGGCGAGGGTGTCGGGGATGTCTGCTGCCTCTCGGCATTGTCAAGGGGCGCCTCTCTCGAATCCCAAGGTGCGATGTCGTCGATCTCCCGCGAACAATGACTGCGCCCACTGTTGCTCTGGCATGTCTCATTAGCGACTGCATCAGCAACGTAGGACAAGACCTACGCGATTATCCGCCTCAGCACTAGATTCCTCGTCCGAGTTGGCCATCGGAGTACGGCGCTTGCTCGCCACGGCCATCTCTTTCCCTTTACCGTTGGCACTGCTGGTCGACTTCTTCTTTGTAGGGCGGCCCACATGTCTACTCACCCTTCTTCCTTTGGGTGGGCATGGAGCCGGAGGGAAATGGTGCAAGAAGTCTGGCCCGACGAGGCCGTTGTCTTCAGACAAGTCGTCCTCGGGGTCGAGTTCGTTGTAAACGATCAACTTGATAGGATTGTGAGCAATTCCGTACGCCCTGCCAATGGCCGAAGAGGTTGTCGATATGTGGGAAGACCTGACGGATGAGTGCACGTCCCCGACGATCAACCATGTTCAGCCCTGAGTAGTTCTTGATGCGCAGATTCAGAAGCCCGTCCTTGAATTGCCTAGCAGTTGGGTTCGGGAGGTGTTCATGTTCGCCATCAAGCCACACGGAGCCTCGGTCGCCGTCGAACTCGCTGGGGATATAGTCAATCAAGAGGAGTACCTCGCAGTGCTCAGTAGGACTTCATACAGTGCGTTTTTCCACTACTGCTGTCGTTGTCTTCGTTGTCATATTTACGGAGCCTCGGTGCCTCTCGAAGTCGCTGTCGG
>JARJCP010000226.1:0-86736 GCA_029281795.1 Mycena crocata | reverse complement strand
CGCTTATGCCCTGCTTGTGTGCCGCTTATGAAAAGTCCCCATCAGATGCATCCCCAAAAGGTTCAAAGGGCGGGTAAGTGCATATCTCCGCGTTTCTCTGATGTGATCAAAATCCGCGGACATCAGAACTACAAGCATCCATCTATGTGTTCGTCAATCTCAGCTGTCGGAAATACATGTGCTCTGTCAATGTTCGAAGAAGTATTGAATAGCTGTAATCAATCAGAGAATTGTCACTTAAAGGGCGAGAACTGTGCTGTGCCGTGCACTTTCTCCCCTTCCTCCATGCCCCCGAAACAAGTTGTCTGTACCTGTTCCAAGTGCATTGAAGAAACAGTGGTCGAGAATGGGAACCAGTTTCCAGGCAAGAAAGTTGGCTATTCAACCCGTCAAACACACGAAGACAAAGACGAGTTGGCGAGATTAAAGGCAGAAGCTGGCATATCGGAGACACATCCTATAGTTCCAGAGCCACCAGCCCCAGGCCAGTTGTTTTTGCCAGTACTCTCTGTTTTTCAGGAAGGTGTGAAGAAATTCAACCTGTGGTACCTGTCTTCCCTATGACTAATTCACCGGACAGCACTTGCTCCAGTTACCACTCTGTGCATACTCCTTGCAGCTTGGCTAAATCTACATGTTGGAATCAGCCGAGAAAACTCAGGAATCTTCCTCAAGGCTTTGCAGTTCATTATATTCACCACTGTCAAAATCATCTTTGGGGTGCTACAGCTGGCAGGCTTCAAAATAGACTCTCCAACTATAAACATTCCCAAGGATATTCACACTATCTACAAGCATGGATTGGATCCTGATATTATTCGGACCCCATGCTGCCCAACATGCTACAAGCCATACTCTATGGAAACTCTTCCACAGATATGTGACTGGCGAAAATCTAGACGGTCTTGGGCTTGTGGTACTACATTGTGGAAACAGGTTCGCCTTCGGAATGGAACATCTAAGAAGGTTCCAAGATGTCTATATGCTACCCAATCATTTGAATCTTGGCTACAGTTCTTTCTTTCCAGGGCACAGATTGAAGAGTTATTGTGGAAAACCTATCAGCGGAACCAGGCCAGCCGGAATATGCCGCAGGCAGATACCATGAATGACATTCAGGACAGTCCTGCCTGGTGTAGCCTTGGAAACTTTTTGCTGAATCAGTATAACCTGGTTTTTGGCTTTTATATTGATTGGTTCAATCCATTCACTAATAAAATTGCTGGTATGTAGTTCCGATGATTACAACCTCTATCTCTCACAACATTACAAAGGTGCTACTGTTTCCTGTGGAGCAATAGTTCTTTATTGTCTCAATCTCCCCATTGAATTTCGGTTTCTCCTGGAAAACATTTTCGTACTTGGAATGATACCAGTCGGCCTCCCTGATGTGTGGACCATTGCACACATCCTCCTCGCTTTTTCCAAAATGATGAATGAATTCGCACCTCCTGGTAAAATTCTACCAACCCATCGCAATCCCAATGGTGTCCCTGTTGCGGCCCGACTCCTTCCTGTTATTGCAGATCTACAAGCAATTCGTAAAGTGACAGGTTATATGGCCGTCAATGCAACATATTTTTGCAACTGGTGCCTCCTTCAACTCAGTGATATTGAACGACTTGACTACAGCTCCTGGACACTTCGCAAAAGTGATGAAGTGGCTGCCCAGGCGAAAGCCTGGTTCAATGCAACAACAGTAGCATTGAAAAATCAGCTCTCTAAAATATCTGGAGTTCGCTGGTCTCCGATTCAAGATATTTTCCAGTGGGACCCAGTTCTTCACATTGTGTTAGGGTATATGCACAACTGGCTTGAGGGTATACTTATGCGTCATCTCCGTGTTTATTGGGGTATTGGTCGTCCCAAAAAGAGACCACAGATGCCAAGAATCTTGGTGTTCTCGATGACATAGAACCAGATATTACGGAGTCAGAGATGTCAGAATCTGCAAGTGAGCTGGAAGATCTAGAGAAGGAGGCTGCACACCATACAGCACAATCTAGCCAAGAGCCAGCAGAGTTGAGTGATGACGACATGGCCAGTGGAAGTGACAGTGAAACTACCCCAACACCAGACACATTTATGGGAATTGGAGTGGACGACGAGGATGATAATGATGATGAATTTCTTGACTTTGAGGTTCCAGGAATGTTCAACTTTACTTCTGCACAATTGGGCAGTATTCGAAACTGTATAAAAAGGATCTCACTGCCAACTTGGGTTGCGAGACCGCCAATCAACTTGGGTGATGCAACACATGGGAAACTCAAGGCCCATGAGTATCTTATTCTCTTTACAGTTATCCTCCCCTTGATAATCCCGGAACTTTGGTGGAAGAAGGGGAACCAGGAATTGGCTCTCCTCCAGAATTTTCATAATCTTATGGCCTGTACCAATATTGTATCTTCCTTCTCAACATCTAAGGCTCAAGCAGACAGATATACAGATCACTACGTGAAATACCGCGAGGCCCTACCACGCTTATTCCCCGTCAATTTTCATTCTGTTTCAAATCAACATTTAGCAATGCACAATGCACAGCAAATGAAATTCTGGGGGCCTTTACCTGCATTGAGTGAGTTTGCAGGTGAACGAATGAATGGAATGCTTCAGGATGTGAAGACAAATAGAAGAGAGGGTGTGTAAAAAATCTTTACTTCAGATTTGATTGCTAAACAAGAAAATCAGATGATATGCCTCTTACCATGTTACGACAAATGGCCCGCCGTTGCCGACTGGAAGCAAAACTCCGTGATGAACAGTCTGAGAATGGGCTCGCTGGTGATCTTGCAAAAATCCTTCAGCCAAGTGTTGCAGCTAGCACAAAAGCTTCTTTACCACTTTCTGAGTTTGAAGTTGCAAAGATCCTCGCTGTTGCACCGGAGCTAGACTTTGATGATTATCAAATGCTATTGCAATATTTGACCTCACAAGGGCAGTTATGGCGTGATTGTCATCAATTGCCCCACCCACCTGGCTCCTTGGTACTCCCACCATGTGCTCTCCGGCCAAATCAGTTCAAGCTGGCAGATCAGGGCTTCAGTCGGTACACATCTACAAGAGGCAATAGTGGCATCCAATTCAAAGACCCCCAAGATGATACTTTACAAACTGGTTTTATTGACGAAATATGGCAAATCCCACTTCAAAGCCATATGCAAACCTTTATACTTGTCCAGAAGCATAAACTTTTGCCATCGGCTCTCCTCGAACAAACCCCATTCCCAACTTTTCCATTACTGCAAGCAACAGCAGTAGATGCAGCTCAATCCAATCGATTTTGCATTATCGAACCTCGGCACATTCTTACCCACCTAACATTCTTCAGCTAAATCGTGGACAACGTACCTAGGTGTTTAACTCTTGGATAATTCTCGTGTATTAGTAATTTAGACTTGAAACCAATTTTCCCTTGTTCTCTTGTGTTCTAAGGATCCTCTGAAATATTTTCGCCCTTTTTCATACTCTGGTGGCAACAAGGGGCTCACTTCAATCAAGACCGTAAGTAGACCGTATATGGAAAGTCAGCCGAATTTCACGTCACAATAATTCTCGTGTATTAGTAATTTAGACTTGAAAACAATTTTCTCTTGTTCTCTTGTGTTCTAAGGATCCCCTGAAATATTTTCGCTCTTTTTCATACTCTGGTGGCAACAAGGGGCTCACTTTAATCAAGACACTGAGTTTACCATATATGGAAACTCACTCAGATTTCGTATTGCAATACTTGTCGTGCATCAGCAATTTGGACTTTAAACCAATTTTCCCTTGTTCTCGTGTCTTCTAAGGATCCTCTGAAATATTTTCAGTATTTTTCATACTCTGGTGGCAACAAGGGGCTCACTTCGATCAAGACAGTGAGTTTACCTTATGTACGAACAACTATCAAGAGTACCGGTCGATTTTGATCAGCTAACTACTGGTGGTCCCTTGAGTCCAATGGGGCATAGAACATAGATGCATAGGGGCATGTGCAAAGATATACATGTGGCATGGATAAAAGTAAATAGCATAGAAATGAATCAGAAGTCCCAAAAAATCGAACAGAAAAGGCAAGGAACTGATCACAATCGATGTTCGTACACTACCTCCACAACCTACTCAGGCTGCATATCCATCTCCTCCTGGGTCGGGATTTCATACTGGGCAAGAACATCGTTCCCGTACTTAGCCATGAAGGTTGCATCATCCATCGTCTTCCAGTCCTTGTTCCCATGGAATTGAACAAGGGGCAATGCAACACCTGTCTTGGCGTAATTGAAGCGAATGCCAGCTGGGAGGTCGTTGAAATAGGCTGGGTCGAACCAGTCAATGGTGGTGGTCTTGGGAATCTGATAAGACAGGTCAGAGACAACTGCATCGTCACCAGCCCTGCGCTTTCGCTCCTCCTTCTTCCCCTTCCTCCCCATGCTACGCTTGAGCTTCTTCCGCCGGGGATCAAGAACGCGAAGCCAGGTGGCAGCAGATTCGCTGCGGGGACCTGGTGGCCCCTTCTCGTTTATCAAGTGAACCTCGTTGCCCTCACCATCGGAGGAAGCTGACTCGTCATCCGAATGAGCATGTGGATCTGAGATCATGGTGATCACTCGAGGAGGCTGCTTATCCAGGAGGGAAAACTGAACCCGGTCTTGGCACAACTGTTCAAACGCGAGATGAGAACTACAATGGGAAAGATTAAATAGATTTGCGCACCGTTTTCCGCCGTCTAGAAGTGTTATTATCCTCCTTGTTTTTCAAAAGTCGTGCTGTCCCAAGCTTCGTCTTCCCGCGCATATATGCATAGAGAAAGTTGTGGTAAATGGAAACAAGGAGAGCATTGTTGTTCACGGCTGAAGTTGTCGGCGAAACGAATTTATAGGCAAAGCCAGCACAAACAATCCGGAACGTTTGAATGAAGACAAGCTCATGGATTTGATTGTAGATGGTGTCCGGAGGGCTCAAAAGATCAGGAAGGAAAAACTCCAGGCCGGCATTTAGCACTGCGGAATAAATCGCGAGGAGGAACGCTTCATTGATGCCCAGAATGTTACTAGCGATATTGCATCCCTGGCGTGCATTTTCGCGTGCTGAAGTCCTGAGAAATTTGACCATCGCGGCGGCACCACTGTGCTCAGAGGCTTCCTTACGAAGTTTGTCCTCGAGTGTTGCTATGAACCCTGGCACATAACGCAGGTTGAACCGAGCAATATGTTCGTCGGAGGGCTGAGCAGGTGCGGCATCGGATCTGGTGATTCCATATAGGATGTACCCATGTGTGTGGGCAGCATCCTAAATTTCCGGTAAGCATTCAGTTCAGAGCGCGAACAAAGAACATCTAGTGATGTACCCTAGTGCCAATAAACTCCTTAGGAATCTGAGTCGGCTTGAACTGGTAGGGTTTGGGCTTCCGCACAGCGGCTTCCCACCTTTTCTTGGTGGCTGTGGGCTCCTCAAATGGGGACTCTCGCTCGCCAGCTGTCCGCTTCTGGCCAGCCTCTGGGCCACCTGTACCCGGAGCAGGGTTGGAGGAGTCGGTAGGATCATTCGGTCTAGATGAGGGGCCAGCTGAGGCACCAGTGTTGGAGGAGGAAGACATGGAAAAATTCGAGGATGTAGAGACAAAGAGAAAGAAAGTGCGTCCCATCAAGCATGTGTTCTCACGTAATCGACGCGTCGAGGCAATACAACAATTCAACCGATAATCTCCACAGTTTGAGAAAGCAGCAGTTTTGTAAATGTTCAAATTCCATGCTGTAATGAGAGTGAAATTAGGTGTTACATCTGCACCAGCACTAAGTAAAGATTTCTCTCGAAGCTACACCACTGACTATCAGGTGACCGCGAAAGATCCTCATGCTTCCCATGCGGCATCTCGCAATACTAGTGCCGAGAAATGGGAATCACCCTCGTGCCCTACATGCTATATCCATCAATAAGCCCGCAATAAGCAGACAAGAAGCGGACAAGAAGCGTTTGCCGCTTATGCATTCATAAGCGGTGACATTTGCCTCCTGTGTGACTGGTCAGTCCTATTCCCGAATTATTCGTATTCAGATAGTCTAAGTCTATGTAGGGCTCGTGAGTACGCCGATGCCCACGAGAAGATGAGCTTGTTGGGTCTGGACAAGCGCACCCTCACCGACTGCACCGAGATTCTGCCGCGGAGCATCGATCTCAAGAGCCTTGCTGTGGGTTCGAGTTCTGGCTCCGGAAAATCTCCTACGGACCCAATTATTGATCGCACGAAACTTGAAGCGGCGATCCAGAAGTCTCGGTCTATCTGGCTTTGAGACACACAAGCTTTCTTTATTCACTTTGAAGCGGTATTTGGTTATTCAGTGTCGATGTTAGTAGCTATTATATCTACATCTATTCATGGGACAGAGTTAGTGATGCGAGGGAGACAGCCAGGTGGGGTAATTTACAGAGTCTTGGAGAGGTTGTGGGTCGTAAATGAGAGTGAGTCTCGTTTAGACATCATGCCATTGAAATTCGAGGGATCTACAATTTCAAATTCGCCTCGGTGCGACGAGATGCTGGAAGCAGCTGGATGGTCAACCGGATTCCGCGGGTCGAAGATCTTGAAGGAAGCGAGACGGATGCGAGAGGAAGACAAGGGTCAGAGCGAGGAAGAAGGGAGAAGAAGAGAAGTGGGTGCGAGCTCGCAACAGTCAAGGGTCGGATTCTGAAGCCGACAAAAGATGCAAGTCTGTGTCCAAGGCAGCTTAGGTCTAATCGTCATTAAAAGAGTGGGTCGGCAGGCTATCGATCTAGAAGTTGAAAAACTAGTTCACTGCTGCTCTCCCAACTCATAACAAACCTTGAGGCCTACCGGCAAGGTCGTTTCGATCCAGTGACTGTCTTTGCTGGACAATCGCTTCTGCCCTTCCCCAATAGCCGTCTTTCCCCATGACCTCCGCCTGCCAGTCTTCAATGAAATCCTCCACGAGGAGTTGGACGAACCGCTTGTCGCGCGCCAAAGCCGGGGAAATCGACGATGTTATGTGAAGTATGTGAAGCCGCAGGAGTACCAGCACCGACAGCCCGACACAGTGCATCAGAGCTTCTGCCATAATCTCCTGAGGGTCAGATCCAGATAAAGTGAATGCGAGATGGGTGAGGCATGGAAGGGCGGCTAAGCTGGCTCCCGACATCCGGTCGGTTAGATAGAGATCACATGTGTCGAGGCAGAGGTGAGTGAGCCGTACAAATAATGGATGAGAAAGGTCGATGGCAGCGGGACAAAACAGAGTCTTGAGAGGGAGTGTCGAGCCGCCGCAGACCCGGGCCGATCGCTGTCAGCATAGGGAGGATTGCAGCATCGGATCCCAGATTGTACCCACAATCCACGAAGCAGACGTCCTGGGCACCACTGCATTTTCTGAGTATCAGCTCTAATTCGGCATCGATTGTGCTATCGCAGAGAAGATGGTGAACGTGATCGTGAAAGAACGTGGCGGGTCGAGAGTGCAACAACTGTAGAAATTTCGTCAGGGACATCCGGGGGAAAATCCATTCTGTATCTCCACCGTGCGCCACAATAAAGGTCCCGTACAGAATGGGCTCGGTCCTAATGTCGGCGTCGAGTCAGATAGCCTCCAACTTGGAGGCTCGGAGACGGTATCGCACCAAATTTTGATCCAACAGCAAGGATGGGAGACTGCGAAGATGCGCCCAGGCAGCGAGCTCGAAAATCTCCCTCTCCAATTCCACGGGTAGGCGAGGTTCCATGTCTGGAGCGGGCGACATCGTGGTACGAAGTACTGTACTATTTCAACCAAGTGTTCAGTCACTGGTCACAACCAGGCCCAAATTGAACACTTTTTAAAAATGTCACAGGTTTTGGCCATTCTGGATCGAGGTTTTTGAGCTTTCCCGTCTCAAAAAGGGAGTTTTTCGCTCCGGCTGCGCCGGAATATCACCCGAAAAGGAGATTTGAACACTTGGATTTTGAACACTTGAGGTCACAGGTCACACCCCATGAACACTTGGTTGAAATAGTACAGTAAGTCAGCTTTTTCGTAAGGCGGCCACGTGGCGAGCCGAGATGTGCCGACAAGCGATCATGATGAAAGATTCTCACGGTTCAAACTCAGCAAGGTTGAACACCGTACGGGGATCAAACTTGAACCGGTGACTCGGAAAGCTCAACAGGTCGTTGTATCACCACCTTTCTAGGTCTGGCTGGATTTGTAACGCCAACAGATCCTATCCCTGTTCTCCCTGTTTATATTGATTCCCGAAACCAAAAACCATGCATCGGATAATTCTGATAGATACTTGGCTGAATTTCAAGCCTTTACCAAACCTTTACCTAAATTCAGATGATTTATGCTCCCTTACATCGTGCTCCGGTTGATTCCTTGTCCACTTTTCGTTTTCGCTGACCTGCGATACGGCCATCTGCCACCCGTGGTATCCGACCGCGCCGCCCTTCCACCCTCCGACCTTGCGCCCCCGCCATTACGAATTTCCTGAGTTTCAGATATAATTACGAACTGTATGATATTATTGCGTTCGGATCATGGACCTTGCCACGCATGCTGCAATGACATGTCACTGACTAATTCACGCACCCTTAGTCAGCATCCCATCCTTGTATCTCCACCATGTCCTCCACGCGTGAAGCAGGGGGGCACAACCAGAGAAGGAGATTGCGCGGTTCCTGCGACATATGCCGTCTCCAGAAAAGTGCGCACAGTGCTGCAAGCCCGTTCATTCTCTGATTCATTTCACAGCCCGATGTATTTTTGTTTAGCTCTCGCCAGCACTTCTGTTTACCTATTCCAGGCGACAGGGCCACGATGCCCGGTAATCGATGTTCAAAATGCGTCTCGTTCAATTCCGAGTGCACTTTCAATTTTGCTGAGGCCAATGTTTGTCTGTCAAATCATCATATCAAGGTCTAACGACGTCAGAACGACGTGCAGGAAGAAAAGGGGACTCGCCGGTGGGAAGACATTCAAGAAGAGGTAAATACATGACCCTAATATCTCTCTAGTAAACGGACCACTGTTCAGTCAAAAGAACCGGTCTCTGAAAAGGTATTGAAAATAAGCCTAAATTCACTTTTCAATGCGGCCTAATCTCGGTAATTTCAGACGCCACCAATTGCAGCTCCAGTTCTGGAGAATGTGGAAGATATTGTGCAGGAATTACTCTGTGGCACTTATAAAGTACCGCCGAGCCGCAACGAGGTCATTCAACTTCTTCTCCGTGTCTGCCGCTACGCCCGAGGTCTTCAGAAGGATGGTGAAGCAAATTCTGCCCGCGCCAGCAGTGAAAGTCTCTCGCAGTCGGAGACTGACACGAAATACGGGATCGTCATTGACCTCCAGAAGCTCCCCGAGCACTTGAAGCGCATCACAACGACGACCGCGAACCGCCGCTTTTTCGGGAAGAAGAGCAGCATCGTGTTCGTCGGGGCTGCTATCGAGGCGCGGCAAAAGGACAATTTAAATAATCTCCGCGCCCAGAACCCGCGAAGAGCGGTATACTGGGCACCTCTGCCGGTTGGTCACCGCTATATGCACCTACTGCTACCCATTGATTTCTTTGTCCACAGTGGGAGGTCCGCACAGCGGCTCCCCCCGTCGTCCAAATCTTCCCGCCCGCAGACCTCCTCCGCGACCTCGTGGACACCTACTTCGCGCAGCTCAACATCTTCGCGTTCGTCCTGCACCGCCCAACGTTCGAGCGGGCGCTCGCCGATAATCTGCACATGCGCAATCCGCAGTTTGGCGCAATTGTTCTCACGGTGTGTGCAGTTGCGAGCAAGAACTCGCCGGACGAGCGCGTGCTACTGCCCGGCGAGGGGGAGCTTAGCGCGGGCTGGGCGTGGTTCCGACAGATACGGCGCCCGTTCTCGAGTGCGGATTCGCAGGTGTCCTCGGCGTCTGTGTACGAGCTGCAATTGTGCTGCGTCAGTCCATCCATATTTCGTGCGGCATCCAAATGTCTCACCCGATTCTTTTCAGCTGTACATCATGTTCCAGCGCACGAGCTCTGACATCGAATCCGGCTGGTTACTGAGTGGTGTCGGGATTCTGCATGCGCAGGACATCGGCGCGCATAACCGGGGCCGCGCGAAAGCTACTCCGAACACAAACGGGCGAGAGGCGGAGATTCTGACGATCGAGGACGAGCTGACGAAGCGCTGCTCGTTCTTCCTCTCGCATTTCAATGTGATGTGCAGCGACGCCTTTGGGCGGCCCGGCGTTATGAGCGTCGCAAGATGTGTCGTGGACACGCCGGCGGTGTGCGACGATGACTATTTCCCGGGGGAACCAAACGCGATGCAGGATGCGGAGGAGGCGTGGATGCAGCCTGGCGGGAAACCCGCGCTGTCGGCGTACAACCTCGCATACATAAAGCTGATCAAGATATTCGCGTTTTCGAGGCGCGCGCTGGTGCGTGCTATGTCTTCCCTTCATCCTAATAAGTAGTGCGAGCTCACAGTAAG
This sequence comes from Mycena crocata, assembly GCA_029281795.1. Taxonomy (NCBI): domain Eukaryota; kingdom Fungi; phylum Basidiomycota; class Agaricomycetes; order Agaricales; family Mycenaceae; genus Mycena; species Mycena crocata. The sequence goes on along the minus strand of JARJCP010000226.1, from coordinate 76,292 downwards.
TTCATCTACCTTGTAGGACTCAGTGAAGGATTCCATTGCATTGCAGCCGGGGATTGTAGCGCAGCTGGAGTGAGTTCTTCGTCAAGTCCGGTACCCAACGAAGAGCTGCTAAATTTCGCGTCGCCAGCGCGCAGCTGAACAAGTGGGCCGAGGAGATCCCCGAGCACTGTATGTTTGATATGTGAATAGTTTCCATTTACTCATTGCTGTCCTTCATTTCGTTAGTACTCTGGAATCCGTACATGAAGGACGACGTGTTTTTCGACTCCAGTTGTATGTGGGGTAAGGAACCGTGTTGATACTCATGAGATCGTACAGCGTTATATGCCGCATACTATCATGGTGTGCACCTTACCTTGCTCCGACTAACATGCATGCTAATGTTAGATTCACAGTGCAAATCTTGGTCCACCGCCACTTCCTACAGAGCGCACCGGACCAAGCACCATCTGCATCCGTAAGTACTTTTTTTAGTTTCCGAACATTGAATGATGATCTGCATAGGCGTTCATATCCCTTGCCATCTGCGCAAACACGGCGCGCAGCACCGTCCACGTCGCTGACGTGAAGAGTCGGAGGGGCTTCTTGCCCGCCCCGCACCTTGCGGTAAGTTTTTCTTTGATTTCGCGCTTCGCAGCCCGTCTTGCATTAGCTTTTCCTTACTTTTAAATTCTAGCCAGCAGTCTTCGACTCGGCGATCGTGCTCATCCTCAACATCTCTGGCGGCGCACGTTCGAGACTCTCCATCGATACGGAGAGGGAGCTCATCGATGTGTACAAGTGCATGAATCACTGCGTTCCACGGCCCCGTCAACCCAGCTTGCCGAGCTGGGCTGACACCTGCCGACGTGTGCCGACCAGCGGCGGCAAAGGCTGTGGACATCAGATCGGCACAGATGTGCCGAGCTGGACTGACAACTTGTCGACATCTGCCGCCGCTGCGTCCACCAAGTGCGCCTACCTTGGGTTGCTCCATCGACATCACTGCAAGACAGATGGTGAATCTATTTCAGCACGCATGTTACAACCCTACCTCTTGCTTGCGTTCGTGGGAATGGCGGCCCCACTGGTTGGTTTATATTTAGGTGACACAAGAGTAGTCTCTTATAAACAGACGCTATACCAAACTAGCTCGCAAGCTCGCAATGGTATAACACAAGAGCTCAATTTTGATTGTGAGAACTTCTGGCGGGTCACCATCAGGGTCGTCGATCCACTCAAGTCAGCACCCGCCATGGAGGAGCTAGTTTCGAGGATTTGTCTCAGTCCGTAATATTCTGTGCAACAAGTAGCTCAAGAGAATCAAAAAGCAACAGAGAGCTGGAATGCCTCGGATTTTTGGCTTCGGCACTGCCGCATTGCCGCCGTGCGACATATTTAGACTCAGGTCGACCCTCTGACATCCCTCACTGCAAATATTGTTGGAGAGAGACTCCTCATCTGGAAGACACAATGGAAACATAAGGTCGGCATGGGGCGGCAAACTAGGTCTACCATCAGGTCTGCCGACCTTTGCTGACGGGGGGTCGGCACAGCCTGTTCCGACGGGCCCTTGAAACGCAGTGAATGTCCTCCGCGCGAGCGAGCGTCGGTGCGTCCTTAGTTGATATCATTGTTCATACATCGCCAATTTAATTCTATCCAGATGGCAAAATGCAGGCCGGTTTCAGTGAGTGATTGTTTTTCTCGGATCCTGCTGTAACTCGATGTTTTCGTCAGCGACATACTTTGCGAGCTGATGAATGTGAGTAACCTGCCGCTTCCCGCTTCGTTGCCCAGTGTCTCCTTGGAAAGCCAAACAGTTAGCCGTGTCGGGAGCGACACCCTCACCCCTGCTTCGCAAGAGTTATGGCCAGACCAATTCAACTCGTTGCCGACAGCGGTAGACGACCTTGGCAGTATCACTGGTTGAACATTTCAGATTTTTGACTGAGAAATTTGGTGAAAACTATTTTGAATTTTACACCAATTTCTCAGTGAAAAAATAAGTGAAAAACTTGAAACTTTTTGGTAGATATTTTGTGATATTTCAAATTTTTCAGCATTTTTTGACTCAAAATCAAAATTTTCATCAAAAGGTTTCAAGTTTTTCACAAATCTTCAACTGAAAAATTTGTGTGAAATTCAAAATAGTTTTCACCAAATTTCTCAGTCAAAAATCCGAAATGTTCACCCAGTGTATGTCCATCTACGACTCGTTGACTTCTGTGGACATGGGTGCCCTCCCGGGACCACCCCTCTCCGATGAAGCACTGGCGGCGGCGGCTGTGGTGCCGTTCGATATCTTAGCCTATCCGGATCCAAACATCTACAGGACGGCCAACAGCAATACGGGCGAGTTCTCGTATGATGGCTTGAATGATGTGGACATGACTGGTTACCTGTGCGCCATCTCCTCCCTTGATGAATTGTCGGGTGTGATTATTAACAAATACAAGAAATGCCTTCGCTACGCTCTGGCACTGTTTTGAGACCGCATCAAACTTTTGGGAATCAATTTTGTCTGAATTGTGTCCACTAAATAGACACGAAATGGACTCCATTTCGTACATATATGTGATACATTGGGGGTGGGTCGGGCGTTGGAAGAATCGCGAATGCAAACATAAGTCACCCATGGCATCGGCTTAAAGGTGTAGTTTGCGAGCCGCCGAAGGAGATCAAGACTACCTATACGTGAATTTGGGCGACCGAGAGAACAGGGGCTTTCAATTGTGAATTGATGGTTGAAAGTTGAATTTTTGGAAGCCTTGCAGCATGGAAATTACGGTGCGAGAGGGAAAGATTGACTGTCTTCCTGCACTGAGTGTTGGACGGCGCTTGAGGGTTTGAGGTAAACTTGCAGCCAACACTGCCAGTAAATTGGCAGCCCCAAAATTCAGATTGAAACAGGGCAGGATGGGAGAGGGAAGAACAGGGAAGAACCCCTGGAAAGGAGGAATAATTACTCCCCTTTATCCTTGCTGAAAGCGCCAATCAACAGCTGCGGTCCGCTGCGGCGGACTGCGGTGCTGTTGAAGTGAAGCACGAGCTGGTACGAGATGACCATTAGTTTTCCAAAAGCTGTAATCGTCGAAAGAGCTGTTAAAATTCACATCTTTTTCTGCCGCCGCGCAGATTGAAAATCGCAAAATTGAGGAAGGTGTGCCATACGTGTGCCTCGATATGGGGATGACTTTTCATTACTTGACCACATTTAGCACGGAGCGGAGAGGAAGGTAGCAGAGGGAAGAAAGTTCAAAGGGGGGATATTGTGGGTTCACAACTGCTGTTGAATTTATCAGCACAAACCCGTCTAGATCTTGGCCACAGCTCGTCAAGCTGCGGGTCTGCGGATGCATGGGAGTGTTGTGGCCGAAATTAAATGAGCTGTTGAGATGCCGCTGCATTCGTGGTGTTTATACAGCGAAAGTGCTGGTTGAGAATACTGAAAGGGGATATGTTCTCTTGGCTTGCTTGGAAACCTCGCCATTTGCTTAAAGATACGAGTAATCCCAGGTCCAACTGGCTCCCATATTGGTCTGGCGCTTCTACACTGGCGCAGGCGATGCAAAATCAGAGTGCTCCTGGGCCGTCGCTGTAGATGCATATATCTGTGCTGTTTCATTCATTATATTGTTCAGCAGAGTATCGTTCGGATCGTAGAATTGATTCTTTGTTTTCCACCTAGGATCCTGTAAGAGAGGATGACAGTGAGGGGATATACGTAGCAATTCCAGTGGGACCTGTTGGTGCTGGTTACTTAGCATCTACGAACTACGGTCCTTTTCGCCGTTTAGGCAGATGCCCGTTGGACCCGGGAACAGGTCTTAGTTTCGGAATGTGCTCATTTTTTGTTTCTTTCATTTGAAGGGAGATGCAAAAAATGATAGGAAAAGTAGGTATACCCCTTTCAGTTGGGTTGGAGTCCAAAACGACGCTGCTCACTTCTCCTTATTCAACGACACTTGTACTGTTTCCCTGGGCGGCTGTATGGCTGTAATAGTGTAAAATAATTCCACTTTGTAACAACCTGTTTTTAACATCAAAAAGTCTCTGGCTCAAACTGTATAGCGAAAAAAATGAGCAGGTTGTACATTTCGAAAGAAAAAAGTTGACCGGGTGACTGGTAGCCCTGGGATCATGAGACCCTTTAACCCTGTTAGGCTGGATTGTTCATCGCTACACCATAATCGGAATCCCGATATGGATTCTGGCACACATGCAAACCGCTTCTCCTCTGCACCCCTGGATTTTATATCTTCCCTTCCACTGGCCGGATATTCCATTCCTTCAAATAGTGATGGATCTGTGAAACAGGATTGGCCATCCCTGTTGATGCAGTCTCACCGTGCCCTAGGTCCACAGTTCCATTTCTATCCGCTAAACTTTGTTCGGGTTGTTCCTGTTGACTCTGAAACACATAGGCTGTGGGAAGGAATAACAGGGGAAGTAAGTAGTCTAAGCTCAAACCTGTTGATCCTTTGGCCTCGAGGGCAAACTGATGAGATTGGATACCCACCTGGGGATGTCTGACCCATTTGCATGATTTGGATAGAGTATCAGGCTTAGACCTCCAGCGGTGCAACTTTTCTTCTATTCAATCATTGGTTGGTACTTTTTTGATTAAAGCCATCAAGGTTGCTACTTTTCTTTCAACAAATGAGGGGTGTGCACTTTTTCAAACACAAGTAATATTTTTACAGTATTACAGCCATACGGCTGACACAAAGGGAAGTTCGCAAATATTAATATTGCCACGAACGACTCCTTTGAATGAAAAACAACAACACGCGAAACGACAGCCTCATTCCGAGACCACCCAGGAATAAACAGGTTGGTGAACTTCCACCGCATCATCAATCACCGCCATCAATCCCTTCAAACACACCTGATACCGCTTCTCCGTGTACTCCCTCGTCGACCGTTTCCCACCGAGAGCCTTGAGCGTAAGAGATACAGTTGCGTCGAGGGTGCGCATGGGACAGCAGATATACCGGCCCCACCCAGCGTTGGCGACCACCGCAACATGGAGGTGCATCGTCCCGGCACTGCGAGCGAGGCGGGCGATCTCGTGCCTGCCGCGCGGGAGATCCTCCTTCTTCAGCGCGGAGAGCAGCGCGCTGACGGGCAGGACCTCGATGGCCAGCGCGCCGTCGACGTAGTTGAACTTCGTGTACATGGGCTCGTCGCGACCGTAGTGCGTGTAGAAGTCGGCGCATTGCTCGAATATTTGGTGCTTGTGGGCGAGATAGTCGTGGTGGACGAGGTACCGCAGGAAGGCGCGTTCTCGAGCGGGGAGATGGGGGAACTCGAGATCTAGGAGACGATCGAGGAATGTCTTGAGATGAGACTCGATGAACACACCAGTCGAGAGCGAGCGTTTGCAGATTTATTGCGATGCTCTCCCGCTTTCCAATCCGTCTGCTGACACAGAGAGGAACAATACGACACGCTGCGGCACCGGGAGCATTGTAGTAAGTCGGTTTGAGCAGAGACTGGGCGGCACTGAGGGAACACATCACAATTGGACAGGTATGAAAGAAGATCGACGCACCTCGATATTGTCGCAGAACTTGCCGAAACGGTGGTGGTCATCGAATCTTGATGGCGAGCCGTTCTTCTGCCAACTGGCGGAAGCTGCACCAGTAGCCCCATATTGCCGAGTGGCGGAGGCCGGACGTCAATCGCAACTCGTCGATTCGCCCGAGCGCCTTCTCGACTCGCGACAGCACTCCATAAAATGACAATGTCCCTGGTAAAATGCCGCCGAGAATATTGGTGATGGCGTTTTCTTCATGCCCGACACCAGCAATCGCGCAACGAGCCAACAGAACCAACAGACGGGCATCGATTCCATCGCGCGGTCCCGGATATATAGCCAGTTGCTTATTGATGAGGGGAAGAAAGCCTTCGAGTAACTGCGACGCAAGATCCGGATCCGTGATTGGCCACAGCGCGAGTGAGAGCTTTTTCAGATGAGTTATGAAATCGAGAGCTTCGAGGGCGTGTACCATGTCGAACGAGCCCACCAGGCGGCCTTGGAGAAAGTCGATGAAGTGAAGGTGTGCTTTGTGCGCGCCGGTTCTGGAGACAGTGTATGTGGCCATATTGACGTGCTTGATGACCAGAGAGGCCAAGTCCAGATACGTTCCGCCAGCGGCGTCAATGATGTCGGTACGAATGGGGTCCTCGAAGAAAAAAGACAAGATGCGGCTGAGATCCACGTCGGCGCTTGGTCCATGACTACTTCGCCACAGATCCTTGTGATGGAGAAAGTATGCCCAAAGTCGAGTAATGTGCGCTCGTATTCCGGGAGTGGAATCGATGATTGGTGTCGGATTTGCTGACTTGCCATCGAGACCGAGCTGACGGATAATGGATAAGTGAACGGAACACACATCGAGGTCCTCTACGCCAAGCTCAGAAAGGTAAGGTATCTGCATGGTCATGCAATTCCACATCCTGGGCCAGAGATCGGGAACAACGTCGTCGGGAATTAAAGAATGCTGAAGCATTATATCCAAGGCACCCAGGACGGGCAGAGGCGAAGCTGCGAATGAAATGCGTTTTCCGAGGGCCGTCGCGGATGTTGGTGGGTGCTGGTATTTTCCGAGAAGCTTGTAGTATACCAGAAGAAAGGAAGCAGGTGGAACCATGTCTTGTTTGGGAATAGCAGATTCGGAGCGAGGGTGATGTCAAGGCTGTCCGCCGAGACGCGCAGAGCCGCCCTCTGGAAGAATCTTTGAGATCCCAATCACTGATCATGAGCGTACGAGGCAAAGACGCTACCTGTAGCCCCTTGGGTAGCCTGTATACGTTGCTGAAGTCCAGGGATGGATGCGGCATGACGGGACGGGACAAGACGCGGACGGCACTGCCACACGCGCGGTCACACGGAGGCCAAACACGCGCAAGCAATCTGAGTCACTTTGTCGGGGGCTACTTAATTGGCGAAATTTGTTGGCTTTATACCACTACTGACAGATCTTGGACCTGGTCCGCTATACGTCTGGTTCTACTGTACGTATACGTTTCATCAAGTTCGTGGTAGGAACAGTGCACGAATCGAATCACTCGTGACAAACTTGAACACGAACTTGAAGGTTGATTAACCATCCAACATTTCCAGATAAGCAAGGGTCATATAATGGCAGCAAAATATGGATAACTCTTTCCCTTTTAAGCAGAAGCCCGCTCGATTGAGAGCAGGTCATGCATTTCTGGTTTCGTTTTCTCTCTCTCTTTCGTAGGGGTGCGTAGATCTGAATATGGTCACAGGTGCCTCCCAGCTGAAAATAAGACCCAATGCCGTCGGAAAAACACACCTACAACCCTGTTTGATCTGGAGCAGGTCATGAGTTAACAAGTTTCACAGCGCTTTTTTTGCCGTTCTTATTCCGTGTCTGTGAATTGTTGCAGGAATTCTTATAAATCGGGAAGAAAGAAGCACAAGGAATCTGGATGGTCCCAGAGCAAAAAAGACCGAAAACCTCCATTCAGGAATCAACCAATCCCTTTCTCTATCACAGAAATCCGGCAATCAATACATAACAAGGATGGGACCTGTTGGCGTGCGGAACGCGTCTCACTGTGACGGAATGCGAGACGCAAAGCACAAACCATGACCAGGTTATGGACTGTCATCTTGGGGGGGAAAATCCGAGAGTCAGTTTTGGACCTCAACAGTGGCAGTGAACACATTGTATTTCCATCACCGGTATTTGGACCCCGCGGATACGACCATGCCGTCCTAGCTATACCATACAGTTGTTAAATTTGGCGGGGACCACATTCTTTCAACCCCGCCCGACAGAATGGAAATTCAGTTACGCATGATACGTCCCGAAGGACGCCTGTGTAGGACTCTTGTTGGTTGGTTCAGGGTAGAGGTCCTCTCTACCCATCATCACCCCGACCTCAACACATTGTACGAAATAACTGAACTCGTGCAAGATCTGCAAAGTTATTCAACCATCTGTCTATGGTCGTCGCATAAAAGATGACATTTCCGAATTGTCCAGAATGTCGCCACTATCCAAAATACAGCCGGAACTTGAGCATAGCTTAAATCATAGCTTGGAAGGTTCACGCGATGTTTCGTCAAATACTTCATGTATAAAATCATTCGAGTTCACAAACATTATTGATTGAATTTCACTTCTTATATCGAACTCTCGAACAAGAATGGGTGTTGTACTTTGACAACCTGCACGGCCACAAGATTGACTTGCGCTGTTGAGTTCTTAGCAGTTGAAGGTAACACTGCATCATATCCGTCAGTCCTTGAAGGAAAAGTCGGAAAATCAGCACGAACGTCATGCCAACGTTGGGGGTGTTGCATTGACGGAGCGAAGCTGCCAAAGAGAGTTTGAATGGTAAATTCAAAGAAGAAAACAAGACGTACGACCGCCGTTAGTCGGGGTGGAGAACGCGTGGTTGCCGTCACAGGTGTTCTGAGGGCGGATGTCAGGATACTTTTTGCCGAGCGGAAGAAATCACGTACGGTGAGGCAGTTGTTGCCCGCGCAGCCTCCGTCCGAGAAGGAGAAGGTCATGCCGACATTGAAGCCGTCGACGCGGGAGAGATTGCCTAAGAGGTATTGTTAGCAGGGAGGCAGATGATGTCCGGTGAAAGGCGCGCACATTGTCTGAAGTTCGGGTTGCTTTGAGGGAGGTTAGTAAATGGACCATGTTGTGAGTAATAATGTCACGAACTCAAAGCTGGGCCGTTCGGTCAGATAAATATATTTCCAAACAAGATAATGCGGAACTTACCTGCACTCAAGCAGAAGGCAGCCGGCCCCTGAAACAGAAATAAATATAAGAGAGCAGCATTTTCCTATGGAAGTATACTCGCCATCGGGCATGCTGCAGGTGCCGGTCTGGCCAAAGGCGCGCCACGCGGCTTGCTGCGACAGGGGTAAGAAATCGTCTCGATGTAAAACAACCACGAACGCCTTCGGGAACCACGGTCGACGTCGACCCGCCGTTGCCAATGGTGGCCAGGGTACGGGTGGTTCCATCTCCGGTGTGGTAGACGGGGGTGATAGACCTGCCGCAGGTATTCCTGAAGGTGACCAGATGGTCGGCGCTGGCGACGACAGCAAGGGAGGCGGCGGCAACGAGCTGGATAATGCGAACCATAGTGGTGAATGAGAACTTGAGAAGGTGAGGAATGGTAGAAATGTGAACGAACCCTCCCCTCTTTATAGCTTTCAGTTTACCGCGTTAGCTAACTTAGACGCGGTGGTGAAACTCAGAAAGTGAACCCCACAGGTGCGAGATCCAAGGAGCATCACGATTTGAATTGGCTCCATATGAAAATTCTTAACCGCCATTCTCGAGGCTTGTGGAGTTTGGCTGCGGGAAAGTAGGAATTTACGAAAGACTGTACCGGAACAAACAGAATGCGTTTCAGATGATGATGTGTATCCGAAACTGAATAGGAAAGAAGGAAGGATATGGCTGCTGATCCTGTCCCCTTGTCGACGCATGCGTGTGCACCTGGATGCTCAATTCAAAAATCAGGCCTTAGACCACTGTGGATATGACTAGAACAATTTTATAATGCCTCACATTGTCAGAACGTACAGCTGTATCCTCCTCTAGAAACCTAGATCAGCCTAGTTCGTAAGAATGATCAAGGTCACGATCATCCCGCGACGCGCTCAATCAGTCCACGATTTTACGTTTTGTCTTACGTTTTAACGGGGACTTTCCTCCGCGGCCGATCCTGGCCGATCCAAAGTGCGGCAGGCTGCAATGTGAATTCACGTTACGTCCAGCCGCGAATTGATTCGCATCGGATCCATCGGAGCATTAACTCAGCAAACTAACTAAGGGCCTGCGAACTTCTCGCAACAGGGGATATTTTCCGATCCGCGGTCGGGTAGGCTTCACTCGGAGGTCAAATCCTCTCTAGCCGTGGATTGATTCACATCGAATGCAGCGGAGAATTAACTCAGCAAAATACCAGCGAAATATAGGCTCTTTCCCCGTAAAGTTCCCCCAACGGGGCATTTTTTCCGATCCGCGATCGGGGAGATTGACCGGTCACACAAACTAAAACGAAGACTCCTTGTGGCATGTGCCGCATCGTAATCGAAAAATCGTACAATAAATTGGCGCTTGTCCAAGCAGAAACCCTGTAAGGAATTACAGGGTCCGTACTATACGGACAGGGTTTGTTAGAGAAAAACCCTGCACCAACAAATCGGAACATAATTGGGAACTTGAACCGAAAATATGCCCCCCCCTTAAGAACCAGAAGTCGGGAGAAATGATTTAGACCCAAGTTCATAAAATGAATTACAGAATCGGGTATGCAAGACCTGTTGGCGTTGGTGCGCATCTGCGAACTGTGGGGCAATTGGGATCGAATGTCGAAGCGGAACCCCGTTCGATTCGGGAGCAGGTCATTCGTAGTTCCCCGGGTTAGTTTTTTGTTTCTTTTTTTGGCGGTGCATCACCGCTGGTTCCTTTCCGAATGTGCATCACCCTGAAAAATGTTCAAATATCAGTAAACCGTGAAATGGTCGCAGGTTCAGAGATACTAGTAGCCTTCAAACACCGTTGTTCGAGCACAAAAGACCGGGTAGATTAAAATACCGGATATTGATTGTGATTCCTTCTCCCGTGTGCCGTGCACGCTTGTAGAACTATGGGGGAGCCCAACGCGTAAGAGCAGAACCTGTTAGTGTCTGTAGCACGCCCGTGACCTATTAGCGATGAGGACGAGTAAGCGGGTATCCAGTTCGATTCGGGACAGGTCATTTTGCCTCCTCTTGCAGAACGTTCAATCCCAATTAATATCTGATCGAAGTTGACTATAACGACCGTTTATCCACCGCAGATTCACATTCCCTCTGATCGAGACAATTTTTTGTAATTTTTTAGACCGCGGGACCAACGGGACACGGTCATGGGGTGACGCGTGACACCAGCCAAAATTCGACACCGTCGATGGTGCCCATGATCCGTGACTGTCGAATTCCATGTAGTAATTCAGTTGGAAAAAATGGAGGCAAACTTACAAAGAAGGCCACACAAAGATCAGACCCGTTGGATCTCCGTAGGGTGTTCAAGCTTGGGCTCACACGCTGAGTTTGAGCCGTGAGAATCTTTCATGATGATCGCTTGTCGGCACATCTCAGCTTGCCACGTGTACGGTCGGCGGCATGGTCGCGGTTGAATTTTGATTTTGATTCCGGATCAACCGCCAATACGGTTGACTCTTGAGGCCGGATTTTGATGAGAACAGTTTGTCATGTCCATGTAGTAAGCAAAAATTGCCGTTCCAAGTCAGCACGTATTGAGAGCTTGCCTGCTGTGCTGTTCATAATTAGTGGCTAGAATAATAGTTCTGTTCATTTTCAATAGATCCCTCACTGGACCCAACACAATTTGAAGTCTCCCCCATCCGCAGCACTGTTAAGAAAATCCCAGCTTTTTTCGAAGTGCATCTGTTGTCACATGCTGGGCATTGGCCTTTCGGCTTGGAATCAATTTCTCAATTTCTTCTTATCCTGCGCTGAAAGTAGGTGCAAATAATCTACACATCTGCACATCATTTTAATGGCCTAAGAAATTGCCCCTCACCGTGATTTGCCCACATTCGGACTCAACGCCGCCGATCACGATTTGATCTAGAAGATTAACATCTGTCGCGCTTGCAGGACACGGGTTTGACATAACACGCACATGTAAATTTACCCTGTCGAACCTGTATCAAAGTGCAAAATCTGGGCACCAATGCACATCTGTTCAAGTTTACTTTCTACTGGCGTAAGACATTGGTGCAGAGTACTTTAGCAACTAATCCTCCTCCGCTGCAACCTTGAGGGGCTGGAGTCCCAACTGATCGCATCTTTGACCACATTCATGTTGGTCCACCAAAGTCTGTATCCCTTTATTTCCATGGTCCCCAGCGCCACTGTCACTAGTTTAAAGTAAGATCTAACCAGAAGTGTAGAAAATTGACACGGAACATACCCAGTCAGTGTGTGGGACATGAGATCAAAGAGGATTGATGATTTTTGGGATGCATCATGGCTTTCGGATGCTACATGTGAAATTTATCAGCTCAGCAGTTGAAAAAAATAGGTCTTCACATTACCTATTCAGTGTTGTCGCAAATTCACAGCTCATTTAGATTGACAAAGCTCAAAGCTTTGAATCGCAAATTCAATGTACCGAGCTCTCGCAATTTTGAATACAGAGAGGTCTTTGCCCCTGAACTCTCGGCTGATGAATGGCGGCCAGTTGTTGCAGTAAAAAGCACATCCAATATCACCATTGAGTCGACTTGGTCCTATGACCGTCAATTTAATGGACGATCCCTCCGGGCAATCATTGAAGAAGGCCGCATTCATCTCATTCCGGGAGATTTAGTCCACAGGCACGTTTCTGTCCCTCTGAATCTGAGAAACTGATTTAAAAAATATCTAGAAGCCTCTTTCGTTGGCTCTGGTCGAAGATAGTTCAGATTGGACTTGACGAGTTTGTTGACTACTTCAACAACAAGAAAACTCGTAAGCAACGCAATCGAAGAAAAAAGTTTTTGGGGGGAATTTTATCTTGTGAGCTGTTTTTGAAACATTGTGATGTTGCGAGCTTGCGGGTTTGTTGCGTCTTTTTTGGCCTTGTTTGGCCTTGTACAAGATCACAATAGAAATGTCAAAAGTCTGATGTTCTGCCGTCAGGTGTTGCCCCAAATGTTGTCTTTGACATGCCAGCCAACTACGGTCTTGAGAATCTCGCTATCCCAGTAACTCAGGAGGCTTTGGATGAGCTTCGCAGCCTCATTGACACACCACGGGAAGAAGCCTTCCGCTGGGTTTCTGACGAGTTTGATGAGATTGCGACAGAGGTCTATATTAGGATTGGTTCGCCTAAGCTTGAGGCACTCTCCGGGTGGGCTATCTTCAATGACATGGCACCAATACTTCGTGGAGTAGTAGATCCAGTCCATTTGTAATCTGGCCCTTGCTATCTAACTCGCACGTCGATTTGCTTAGATATTAATATCATGTGGGCGTGGTTAGATGCCATCAATCGGGAATCAAAATCAAAATTCAACCGCGACCATGCCGCCGACCGTACACGTGGCCGCCTTATGAAAGCTTACGAAAAAGCTGACTTAAGTACTTCGTACCACGATGTCGCCCCCTCCAGACATGGAACCTCGCCTACCCGTGGAGTTGGAGAGGGAGATTTTCGAGCTCGCTGCCTGGGCGCATCTTCGCAGAATCCCATCCTTGCTGTTGGTTTCACAGCGGGTGAAAATTTGGTGTGATACCGTGACCAAGCCTCCAACTTGGAGGTTATCTGACTCGACGCCGGAAAATCTTTAGGACCGAGCCCATTCTGTACGGGACCTTTATTGTGGCGCACGGTGGAGACACAGAATGGATTTTCCCCTGGATGTCCCCGACAGAGTTTCAACAGTTGTTGCACTCTCGACCCGCCATGTTCTTTCACGATCACGTTCACCACCTTCTCTGCGTCAACACAATCGATGCTGAATTAGAGCTGATACTCAGAAAATGCAGTGGTGCCCAGGATGTCTGCTTCGTGAATTGTGGGTACACCGATGCTGCGCTCCTCCCTATGCTGACAGCGATGGCTCTGCGGCGGCTCGATACTCCTCTCAAACTTCTGTTTTATCCCGCCGTCATCGACCTTTCTCATTCATTATTTGCACGGCTCACTCACCTCTGCCTCCACACAAGTTATGTCTATCGAGTCGACTGGCTGTCGGGGGCCGGCTTAGCCACGCTTCCATGCCTCACCCATCTCGCATTCGCTTTATCTGGACCCGACTGTCAGGAGATCATAGCAGACGCTCTGACGCAATGTGTCCAGTTGTCGGTGTTTCACATAAATCACGTAACAGAGTCGATTTCCCCGGCTTCGGCGCGCGACAACCGGGTCGTCCAAATACTCGTGGAGGATTTCATTGAAGAGTGGCAGGCGGAGGTCATGGCGAAAGACGGCTATTGGGGGAGGGCAGAAGCGATTGTCCGGCAAAGACAGTCAACGGTTCGCAATGACCTTGCAGGTGGGCTTCAAATTCATCGTTCTTACTTACGAGACCAGCAGTGAACCAGTCCTTCAAATTCTAGATCGATAACATGGCGATCGGTTCTTTGACGGGAGGGTTCGAATACACTGCGCCAGAAAACTTATTGTAGCAATTCTTTGTCATCTCAATTCCAACGATGGTGTGGAATTCTCGACAGCAGAAACGAGCCCGAGACAAGGATTCATCCCCCGAGTGAAAGTATGACCTGCTGGCGTTTGGCACGGAGCTGCGCACCGTATCGGTTAAGTAGAAACCCCATTCGAGAACGGGGCAGATATCTTCGTAGACTCAAGTTGGTTTCTTTTCTTCCCACCCCGCATAGCTTGCGGATTTAGCATACCAGGCAAGGGTAAATTTGTTCGCCTCCCGCGTTGACAAAAGAGTCGGCAGAAATGTCTCAGACTCAGGCTCATAAAACGAAGTACACAATCAGGTGAAAAAGACATGTTGGCACTGATGCGCATCTGCGAAATATTAGGCCTCTAGTTGTCGACATCTAAAGCAGATCCCCGTTCAATTTGGGAGGCAGTCATTCCCAATCGATAGGGCCCACCGGAGCGCTCGTTTCGTCGAAAATGTGCCTGAGTCACACTGCACAATGTTGCCGTATTGATTCCAATGATTCGCTGGGTGTCCGACCCAGGCTAGGCTTGAGACTGGAGAAACAAAGCTGACACAAGGAGGCGCCCTGCGTATAAAAGTACGACTTGGTGGCGCTTGACACACATCTGCGCTTTGACCCATCTTTCAAGCAGAAACCCCATTCGATTCGGGGCGCAAGTCATGGTCTTTCTTCCGCGTTTGAATTTTTCTTTGTGCCTCTTTGTAGGATGGGATCATAGCTAGGCCTTTGTATCGGGATATGTGAACTCAGCCAACTGATTCGGGCACTGAGGACCAAGGTTTCTCAACCGGAGGAATGAAGAGCGGCCTGCGTATAGAATTACGACCTGTTGGCATTCGGAATGCATCTGTTTACCCTTGGAGAGAGTAATCTGTGTACGCGGAGAACCCGTTCGATTCGGAGGCAGGGCATAATTCGGCAAGTATAGATCCTTTTTTGTTCTATCGTGGAAAAATACATAGATATTGTACATGCAAGCTAGGAAAGAGAGCCTGTAGTAGGTGAAAAAAAGTGGGGACATTGGTACTGATTTTCACTCCTTCTCCCGCGTGGATGCCTGTGAAAAACCCGGATCTGAACGAAGGCTAGTCAGATTGGCTCATCGCACCATCTAATGCCTTCTTCGATCTAACCGCATTCAAATCGGCAGCAGGTTGAATTTCGCGCGCGCGATCCGAATTCATCACGCGGAATAAAAGCTGGCTACGCGCGTCTAGGCCAAAACAACACTGGGCCACCTTTGTGTGCTTCTTTAGGTCCACATTTCAGTTGGGCTTTCCGTCTCTGAGTCCTTGCCGCCAACTAAAGCACCCCCCGTGAAGAGGGGTAACTCTAGTCATTGACGCGAATTCACCGCATCCGGGGGCCCGAGCGAGTCAATGGATGGCGAGAGAGCACGAGTACTGCAGGTTTGCCTTCCATAAACTCGTTGTTCAGATTGTGGACCATGCGAGTATTATCCGTTCTTTAACGAAATGGCCCTCAAGCTGTGCATAAGCCCCATTTGCTCTTAATCCTTCTGCAATCCTCTCTTCAACCTCTGCGCTTAACCCCATCCTTACCCTATCATTTGACTCAATCTTACAATGCTTGCAAACTGCTTGCACTCCTTTTCATCTCGAGATCAACCGCATGACAAGTTACGCAGCTACATAACCTTCGGCGCAGTTTTGGCCAAATCGGGACTTCTCTCTCCGAACGGCTCACTGCCCTGATCCGATTACTCTCCGCCGCAGCACTGTAATTGTACATTTATACGCGGTCGTCAAGCTGCGCAGCGGAGTCGCTTTCTCCCTTCCCCCCCCCACATTCTGGTCCTTCTCTGCACCCATTCAATGCCCGTTCAAGCGGTGGTTCAATTCTTTCAAAATCGAACTCCTAATTCATCAAGCTCACAATGTAATCAAGATGGCCTCAAGATGTTTCAGTATTTGTCTCTCTCTCTCGTGTCAGCGCTACCATACTTCAATGTCAAGAACAACAATCCCCGAGCCCAACGAAGATATATTCTCAAGTAAAAATCAACAGGTCTGACGAGGAGGGAAGCAAGATATTCAAGTGTAACTGGCACATTCATCTTCTCGCCCTCTCAGCTGATATTTCTTTGAAGTGTTCCTTCATCCTCCTGGCTCAGAGTGGCGGCACAATCATGTCTACGTGAGTCTTATCCGGAACCCACTGAAAATTTGAAGCCCCTACTGACCCTCTACACATTTGGCTGCTCTGCAAATCGCGCCAACTACCATTTCCATCTACGTGAGTCTTATCCAGAACCCAATGAAAATTTGAAGCCCCTACTGACCCTCTACACCTTTAGCCACTCTGCAAATCGCGCCAACTACTATTTCGACGTGCTCCAATGCATCGCGCGCGACGCATGGTCTCCATAAATTCAATATATCATCCCATCCAACACACCCAACTATTCAATGCAAACTTTTCCATGCATAGGTGCAGTTTTCGTATCAACTCCTTTGCTGTGCCGCGGACAATGAGAGCCGGCGGCTGCTTTTTTTTAAATACCTAGACTTGCAGGAACTTCCGGCTTTTGAAATGGGGTGCGATATCTTTCTTCTACTCTTGCTCTGAAGTTCGTCTGTTTAAGCTACACAGCTCACTCGGGATGTTCAGAGAACATTGTCAACTTCAACATCAATTCTGTGCTGTGTGAGCCATGAGGTCCCATTGTCGATGCATTTCCGTGGCTGGTTCCTGCACTCGATACAGATTACAGCTCTGAGAACTTCCAATATGAATGAATGAGTTCTGGTCCGTTTCGATCCCGTCTTTCCTTCCTTCTTCGACAACACAATTTGGTATCGAATTCGAGTGTTGGTGTATATCGCGTTATAAGAATATGATAGCCTTCATCCTCAACTGCCGGAGCGAAGCGAAGGCTTATCTTGTAATACTTATCCGCATGGTAACACCGCCACCGCTCTGCACGTTTCTCTTTCCCCTTGCGACCACCTTCCCGTTTCTCAGGACGCACCCGAAAGTGGAAGGCCCAACTCAACCGTGATCCAGGTGTATCTCTTGAGTCACCCCGGCAAGATCTTCCGCGTCCAACTCTAAAGTAGCTAGGCCAGTATGTAGTGGAAAATGTTCCTGCTCAGCGCTCTGGTGCTTTAACTTACTTACCCACTTGGTGAGTTATGATAAATTGCTAGGCAATCCGGATCCTTGATCTCCTGCAGTGTTTATTAGTGATTATTAGCAGAACTTTCTGCAAATGTCAGTGTGAATAGGGGTTCTGATGAATTGATGGGAGCTCCTATCAGAGTTTGATCCGATTTAAGCCGAGGCTCCTTGAGCCACCACCACCACCACCACCACCTGAGTTGTGGTGACATTGTCCGGATCCTTCTCAAGCTGACTGTTTCTTCTTCAAAATAAAGACACCATGCCGGGGAGCAGCCTTCAGGCTGAAATGTCCAGCATCGAGGCCCAAATTGCGTGGCACTACGCCAAAATTGCTGTGCTGAAGGCTAAACGCAATTCGCTCGCACCCATCTGCAGCCTCCCCACCGAGCTTCTTCGCCAAATATTTACCATTTACGCCCTCGAAACAGATGATCCGTTCAGCCTGAAGTGGACGTCGCAAATTATGTATGTTTGTCACCATTGGCGCAACCTCGCGATGGCGACGCAGCCATTGTGGGCATTCTTCCAGACGGGATATTCGTCGCGCAGGGCGATCTCTCGCTTCTACAACCAATTGGAACGTTCCGGGGCGGCTCCCCTCACTTTGAAGTTCCAGTCATACGATTCATACTATACACGCCCAACCCTGGATAATTCCAGCCGTGTAAAAGGTCTCGCGGCTCACGGGGAGGCGAAAAGTGTCTACGAGTTGATTCGGAGCCTTCCTGAACATGACTTTTCCATCCTCTCTTCCGTCGACTTCGAGCCCAGCTACAAGCGGGATGAACTCCCGGAAGGTTTCGTCCAGGCTCTCCCCAACGAAATTCTGGACGGAAGGCTGCCCAGGTTACAGCAAATGACCATGCATTCCATCGCTCTCCCGTGGAGTTTCCTTCGCAGTCTAACCTCGCTGTGTCTCACCGATTGCGGGAACTCTGCCTCTGTTCCCCACACTTTCGATATCGTCCTGGCGACGCTTACGGCCTGTCCCCAACTCCACACATTGAAACTCGACGGTTCCATTCCGCCTCCGCTCCTCGACCAGAATTACCCCACTGTGGAGCTTATGACGCTGGCTTGGATTTCCCTCCGCGACATTTCCACCACCTGCGCCATGACACTCAATCACCTCCGCTTCCCCTCGACCACTTCGGTCCACGTATTTCCTTACGGCGTGCGCACAGGCCCCGACGTCTCGGATGTCCTTATTACAATCCGCAAACACCTCCGCGCACCCGGCGCAGCCACGACTCGTCTGATGGTTATCGAGGGCACCGTGCGCACTGAGAGTTCGCACTACACAACCTCGTTATTCCACGACACAGCTCCTCCCAACCGCATGGACTCCCACACAGAGCGCTGCCCCTTTACCCTCAACTCGCACCCAACAAACGAGGCCGAGTTGCGCCGCATCATGACCAAGGTCTTCAAAGCGATCCCGTTCGAGTCTATCACGCATCTGGACGCGCAGTTGACGACTATGACCCCCGCGTCGTGGAAGGCCGCGCTGAGGCTTCTTCCCGCCCTCAAGACTGTTTATCTGACGCAGATGGACGACATCACCGCGAGCTTCTGCGGCGCGCTCAGCCAGATCGAGCAGCTGGACAGTGCGCACAAGACCTTTCCCCGTATTCGGCGCCTCGACATCCGCATCTTCTCGCTGGCCCGCTTACGCGCGATTCGAGGGGATCCGGAGGAGCGCGAGGATTTCGTCGCTCTGGTGTTGGCCCCACTGCAGACGTATCTGCGCGCGGCGTTCGATAATGGGAATGCGCTGGAGGTGCTGGACTTGGATGATCGGGATCGGGTTTTGATGAGGCATGAGGGCGAGATGGACGGGCTCTTCCCGTTCATTGGACGCGAAATGTCTTGGAATCAGGTGGTGTATGATCCTGCGAAGCGGAAAGCGGAGATGGAAGCATGGGAGGTTGAGCGTCGGGAATTCGCCATTAAGCATGGGATTGAATATGACGGTTAAACGTCAAACTGTCGGTCAGTTTTTCATTTATTTGGTGTTTCTATAGATTAATTCGCAATGCTATGAACGTTGAACGTTGGCCTTATTTGAATTGACCTGCGATAAGTTTAGATGGTCTAAAGGCAACGACAGGGAACTCCGTTGTGGAAAAGGGCTTTGTATCCAGTATCTTCTGTAATGTCGAACGAAGGAGTGTTGAGGGAGTTTCCTTTTGACAAAGCATAGAAGTGAATTGAGTAAAACATACTACCTCCTAAGTCCGCACAAGGCAGAGTCTGCGAACCAAAAGCGCGCGCATATACGCCTCCTAGTGCTATTCGCCGATTCGCAGAGTCACAACCATCTAGTTCGCCTAGCAAATCGCCACAAATTGCCATTGTTCCCGGCCATCCGCACGGGAAGTATGAGGTCGTGAAATTTCACGCTGCATAGATGGGATTTATATATTTCGCCGAGAGCGAATACGAGCTTGGTACACACAGCTGTCGCCGGTCGGAAAGCTTGGCAGGGAGATATCAAGGAGATATAGTTAAACCAACTTCAAGTTCATCTCGCTGGTCCTGGGTTGAAAGTGGAGGGCATTTTGACGGAGTAGGCTGGGGGCACGGGAAAGACCAAAGAAAGAGGTTGAATATTGAGCTGCAACGTTGTTTTGACGGGGAGAGTTGGGGGAGATCGACTCCCAAAAGGACGAGTGTTTGCATCAGAAGATGACGGTCTCTGGGCATAACAATCTTCGCCTTTCTTCTCTCGTCGACCATCTCTACCTTCCTGGGACCTGTATCTCAGGAGAAACTGCTAAAAAAAGGTGCAGTTTCAATGCAGCGGAAACACCTGATGGATGCTTTGCGTCGGTCAGGATCTCCCGCCTCCCGGCCTCCGAAAGATCTTTGTGGCCCTTGCGTGGCCCTCCTCAATTTCACCGAATAAGTACTACAATAACTTTTGGATGCTCATAATCGAGTTTTAACTGCTGCTTCCAGAGTTTGAGTTCGTCTTTCTAGGTACATCTCTTCCTGTGGCTCAGGCTGAAAGCTGGTCTTTTCGGCATTGATCAACGGGTCCCCTATTCAACACATTTCTCCTGAAAAGGGTTAGGTCTTGTTGCTCCTCGCTTGAGCCCGCTTAAATATTCGCTTGCTGAGTCTTGCTCAGCTAAGGACTCTTGGACCCGCTCAGTACAAAACGCTGGCCTTCGTCTCTGTCGCCTAACTGTGATACTACATATGGCAATCTCAGGCTACGAATTACTTCCCACCAATGCAGGTGCACGCGCTACGACCACCGTCCGGCCCACGGCTAAACGATATTCACGATTCATCTGGATTGTCGCTGGCATATTCACGCTTATTATGCTATTCTTCATTGCGGTCCGCCAGTCCAAGACACATCGTAGCGGTATTAGTGGGACGACAAACACAGCGGCGCAGAAACGCGTCTACTTGCGTGCAGGGGGCATCGGGAATGAGGGATTTGGGGTGTGTCACCATCCTCTCATGCACGCCCGAACCTATCTCACCCTTCCCTCTAGTCCGCGCTGAACCATTTCAAGCAAAGCATCATCCTCTCGCGCGCGCTCCAATCTGATCTCGTGCTGTCGGAGGAGGAGTCAGAGCACCACTACTCGACGTCGGCGGTCTTCAACGGCCCTTTGGTCGCTGCGTCGATGGACACGCACACGGTCTGCCGCATCCGGGACCACATACCACACCACCGCCGGGACGCGGTGGTGCGGGGCTGGTGTGCGGGTGAGCCGACGGCCGTCGCGGAGCTGCAGCGGGTTAGCGAAGACATGCGTAATTGCACTGGGATCGTGGAATTGGACGAAGACGAGGTACGCGTTGTAGTTGGTTCAATTCGGTCTTTTACTCAAACTAAATATGCAGCGCACGGAAGACCTCACCGGCTGCATCATGGGTTGGGTCCGCGAGCGTCTCGATTCGGGTCCATCCCCCGTACTCCCTCCTCAGCTCTCGTGGCCCCCGACCCGGCGCGTGACCGTCGGCGTGCACCTCCGCTGGGGCGACTCTGCCGACTGGAGCGCCGTCCCTGGCCACGGCCTCTTCCGCGGGTCCATGTCCCTCGAAAATGTCGTCCGCGTCCTAAACGACATCCGCACAACCCCGCTCGGCGCGCACGGCGTAGAGCTCACAGTGGCGATGGAGAACGCCGATGCGGAGGTGTTGCAGAAGTTGGGTCAGGCTTACACGCTTCTTGACTCGGGAGATGGGCTGGCGGACGTGCGCGCGCTGAGCCGGAACGATGTGTTGCTGCTGGGCGATTCGGCGTATGGGTGCATGGCGCATATGCTTGCGCCGCCAGGGTTGACGATCGCGGAGCTGTCGGTGGACCAGTGAGTTGATCATTCTTTATTTAATGTTTTCGTCCTCCGCCTTGCTCGTTGATTTTTCGCATCTTCCTCTTTTCTGTGTAAGTTTCCCGGCGCCGCTAACGAGTCGATTTGTGGCAGCGGAAAATACGACAACACGAGTGGATGGGGGCGTGATATCGTATTCATGCCGGACTACACGCGGGATAGTTTGCGATGGCCACGTCCGGCGGTGGATCAGGCGGAGGATACAGATGTTTGAATTAGGACGGTGTCGAACTCTGAATTTCCCAAGAAATTGAACAACGAAGGATTTTCGGCTGTGACCGAATTGTATCATGGAAGTATGCAAACGAATACGATAATGTATGAAACCGAGCGGCAAGGCAGTCGGGATCACCACAAACCAGCGAGTTCCCCAGGAGTAAGGTTCGTTTGAAAATACTGTGAGTGAGGGTCCTCATTGTTCCAGTCATTGTCTAACGTTGAGGACTGTATGCGAAAATGCACACCGGAACCGGCGGCCTCGCCGAAATAAACTCCTTTGAAGCAAGGAGAAGTTGGAAGCTGATCTTTGTTGGTCTCTCCCAAGCAGACTGCTCGTACTATCTCTTGTCCAGCTATGGTGCGTTTGGGTCGCGTAGTCTCATTCTTACATCTTGTAACAGGCATAGTTAAACATCATACCCAAGAGTAACTTTGAGATGTGCTCGACTCTTCTCTAGTCGTATTCCAACTTCTTCTGATTTTTTTTTCTCCGGGTTTTGTCAAAGCATTTCATGATTGTCCTCTTTTTCTCACCTATTTCAGTCATATCCCCGGCTTTTATCATTTGAACAAGTCAATTGGAGACGTAGTTGGCTCTAATTGGATGGGAAGGCATGTGGCGGTGAAATTCCTCCTTCTCTTCCTCCTTCCTCCCTTCGTGGCCCATCCGGTGAGGGCTCTCCAGCTGTGCAAGCCATCGCATGCTGAATGGCATCACAATGCGTACAGAATGGAGGCCGAAGTCGCCCAGTTGCTGCGCTCCAATCTATCGCCGAATAAGCTCCAGAGCGACCACATCCGCCAGCTTATTTCATATTATCAGGGTAACCTTGATGCGCTGCCGGTCGATTCCCCCGAATCTCCTGTTCATCAGCAGAGAATGCAGCGGCCAGTCGCTGCTTTGAAACCCATATTGTCGGCCGTGCGCTGCATTCCGTCTGAATTCCTCGCAGAAATCTTCACGGCTTACGTCCCAGACTCCCAGATGTCCACAATGGAGACGATCCGTACATGCCCACTATCTTGGTAGCCCATGTTTGCGCATTCTGGCGCGCTGTGGCGATTGGTACCCCTCGTCTCTGGGATCACCTTTCCACAACGTCGCAAAAACGCTTCCAAACCTCCAGGATTTAGTCGATCGATCCACTCCCCATCCTCTAACAGTCACCATCCGAAGCAGAGATCTTGAGGCATCCAGAGAGCACGAATCTCGCCTGCTGCCATCGCTACTCGGGATCTCGGAACTCTGTCGTCGAGTCAAGGCCCTTGATGTTGTCCTTGACAGCGGATCTCTCGCAAATACTCTTCGTCTTCATGTTCCCTCTTTCCCTGCGCTGCAGCGCTTAGATCTTATCATCGCCACCCGGAGGAATCAGACAGCATACATTGCTAGCCTTCTAAACTTCTCCAAATGTGCCCCGCGTCTATGCGAAGTCAACGTCAGCGCCGCTCACGACAACGTCCGTATTGATTGGCAGCAGCCCTCACTAGTGTGTCACACTTGCCCTGGGCGAAATTGACTGATTTGACCATATTTCTTCCACTCCCCACACCCATCGCGCATCAGCTGCTCGTTCGCTGCGTGGCTTTACAGCGTTGCGTCTTCGAGAGTCTCGTCAGCTGGATAACTACATCCCTCCAAACTCTCTGTACCCTGGCTGAACTACGCAGGTTCACAGCAGTGTCGGATCGCGACAATAATCCGGACAGCCATCTCTGCGACTTTCTCGCAGTGCTTAAATTTCCCAGTCTCTGTCATTTGGACGTAAGCGTCTGCCGCCGCTGTTACCCCCATGCTCTTTATACCCTCCAAAAGCAGTCCCACTTTACTCTCACGACCCTCTCGCTACGTCGCGTTTTTCGTTGCGCAGACCTGATCCAACTTCTCTGAAAATCCGACTGTCGAGGAGCTCCATCTGCAGTATATCTGGGATCCGACTATCCTCGAGGCTCTCACATATCGGCCGTCTCACTCACCTCTACCTCTACCCCTCCTTCCATGTCTCAAAAGCATCTGGATCGCGGGCAGGTCCACGGCATTTCGCGATAGCGACAAGGTGTTAGTGGACATGCTCGAGTCTCGCTGGGATCCCGGTTTGCGTCCCCACAACGTTGCAATTTTCGCGGGGTTGGAACGTGCGAGAATATCCCTAGGTGGGCCGTCTCTCAGCGCCGAAACCGAGAAGACTCTTCGGGACTTGAGCTCTGTAGGTTTGGTTATGGATGAGATCCGGAGAGGGAATCCAGCTTGCTCAAATGAGTTAGTGACAGTTTTATGGCTGACCTCGATGTATTATTAGAAATTCACGTCGTAAACGGCCCGCTGGGCATTACACGGCCCGCCGGCAATCAGGCATCGCCACGTCCGCTCTTGGACTTTTACCACCACCGGTTTTCCGAAAGTTCTCCTCAAGATACAGTGTTGGGTTGAAATGGCAGAACTTCAACCACCGAGTCTCAAACTGCCTCCCCTCCGTGGCTTGGCAAGCATCTCCCCGAAAATCTTACTGGATTGCATCGACTACCTGCGCGTCCTGTACACGCCAGAAGTTCGCGGATCCAGGATACGACGCAAAGTCCCATATCCTCCATCTGCATCGACATCTCGAATATCGTCTGAATCTACCCATTATGCAGAAAAAATTGCCTCTCTACGCGCGGACGAATTCGAGCGCGCCTACACAATTCGCTGGCTCACGTACCTCATCAACCACGCAGAACTTTTCGAGGGGACTGACACCAATATCGAAGACGTTATAGCACACGCTTCTGCGTTGCTAGCGAACTGCGGCGGTGCGGCAAGCGCAGGGGTCATCAACCGCGTCCTCGATTTCCCCTCGACGCACGGCCCAATCAGCATCACGCTGCGCGACATCCCCCTCGCGGGCGACATCGCAAGTGTCGGCGCGCAGACGTGGGGTGGTGCATGCGTTCTTGCGGAGCTCATCTCTACGCAGCCCGCGGAGTTTTGCTTGTCGGGAGATCGCGGTGCACCGCTTAGAGTGCTCGAGCTCGGAGCAGGAACGGGTTTGGTCGGGCTGGTGGTCGCGAAGATTGCAGAAAAGCTGGCAGCGGATGTCACGGTAGTGTGCAGTGACTTCTACCACAGCGTGCTGGAGAATCTCGCGTCCAACCTCGACGTGAATTTTCCTCCTGGACTGGAGCGGCGCATATCGGCACATTCTCTCGATTGGTCGACGTTCTCTGTCCAGGAACAGAATCCGGACGCCCCATTTGACGCCGCCTTCGATCTCATCCTCGGGGCGGACATCGTCTACGAACCCGAACACGCTGCGTGGATTCGTGCCTGCGTAACGCGACTTCTGGCTCGCACGCCTGGCGCCGATTTCCACCTCGTTATCCCGCTCCGGGTCACGCATGCACAGGAGTCGAGTAGTGTGGAAGCTGTCTTTCGGGGCAACAGTGACAGAAGCGTCGTAGGAGGAGAGGCACAGGACTCCCACGCCGATGAAGATAACAGGCGTGCAAATGCTGCCGAAGTGTTGGGCGACAGCCTCACGATCCTCTCAAAAGAGACGTTCGTGTGCGACGTCGAGGGCAATGCGGCAGAAGAGGTCGAGTATGCGTATTATCGGATTGGGTGGAGGTGAGATTTTCGGGTTGCTTTGGAGGTGAAGTGTGTTGTGTGACTCACAAGTGAGAAAATTCAGGCATTCACGCATATGATTTCATTAATTCTGAAATGCGCTACATTTAGGTAGCATGCGAATTGGTCGGTATTGCATGGTATTCAGTGCCGAACCGTCCGTGGCGAGCACTGTCAACTTTTGGTTTGAAGTTTGAGATGGCACTGTAGGTCTGAATGTTAAACAATCATTGTTGACCAGATATCCGACCGCGCAAGGTCAGATTGCACGGCGAAATGTGATGACAAGTGCTCTCGTCGACGCAAATCCGCCATTTACTAATCCTTCGTTTCGGCTTTCTGCCCGCTCACTCAAAACCTACGCTCACGTTTAAATTCTGTTGAACAAAGGGCTAACCAGTTCTGTTGGCCGTCCTCGACACGATCTAAAGACTGATGGCGGTTTCTCACACAAGGAGGATAAGCAGAAAAACCATGCCAACACATTGAAAAGAATCCGAAAGAATATTTACAATAGTTTCTGCCTATATGGGGATGGAAAACCTTGAAACATATTTAAATTATCTTCACCATAAGTGGGTGCCAGATATGAAGAAAAGTTTCAAACTTTCTTTTACATTGGTTGTGAGTGTGTTCATGACATTTCCACTGAGAAGTTATGGATGAGTGATGGTGGAATAGGAGGAACACTTTCAAAATATTTCTTCAATATTCTATGATGGAAAAACAAGAAGATGTATAAAGTCTGTTCAAGATATTTTTCAAGATGTGTTTCTAAACAGTTTAGTATATGTGACCTCCAAATAGGTTAGAGATAGTGAAGACATATTGTACACATATATAAAATATGTTCAACATGTTTTGGAACTGAAAAGGTGAAAATTATTTTAAATACACCCCCTCTCTGTTTTGAACATTCTTCCCAATAGTTGTCTGATATGTTCAAAGTATTTGGCACTGCAACAGGGTGGAATTATTAAAACAATCCTTTCAACCTTTTCATAGATGTAATATTGTGAACAAATTTAAAATATTGTTTCACAGAGGTCCAACTATATTGACCATATATTCACCATATGTTTTGAGGATCCTCCACAAGTGTTTAGACTGTGTGTACCAGAAATAGTGAGAAAACATCCAAAATCCTTTCTGCATAAGCTGGTGTAACATATTGTGAAACTAGTGTGACCTTGTCACACACTATTTTCCCAATATTCCTTGAAAGGATATCATCATCTTTCTTCACTTTCCTTTGCTGGAAACTTCAAGACATATTTAAAGTACTTCTTGTGTTTGAGAGGATCACATATTGAAAACAAATATTCATAAAAAACCTTGAGAAATTAATGTCACACTGAGAAATTTAAATGCCAATCTCAAAGAATTGAAATGATTGCACGTGACAGGTACTTATGACAATTCCATAACAGCTCGTAGCTGGGGGCATTCACCCCCGCTTATAAACCAATAAAGCAGCAAATACTTATTGCCCGCTTATGACAGTTGCGGATCAATCCAGCCGCTGTTGTTGATGTGAGCCTGGGTTGGGCTGACCTCGAAACACAGGCCTGTACAAAGATTATAAACTGCAGCATTTATGTAGCCTTGGCCGGGTCAAACAACCAAGCGGCTTGGATAGGATGCATTAAGTGGGAGTTAGTTACATGGAATATATGCAATTCCTCATGTTATCAGGGTAGCTACACCAAAACAGGCTACACAGCACTTTGTTAATTCAGTTGCAATTTTTTTTTCTTCTTTTGGGAAAATCCTTTGATTTTACCACCAGAATCTGTGGTCGGGACAGGGTGTGCACTTAATTACTGCACTACAGAAATGATGTGCATTAGAGCACAGCAGGTTCATGTCCTGTCCTGTTGCAACTGGACAATATTGACAAGAAATTGGTAGGGAATCGCACCGTACGTATTTGTGACATACGGCATGACATACGGAGACGATACGGTGAAGGCCCGGCAGGCCCTGCGGCCTGGAGCGGTGCGGCATTGTGACTGATGACCATGTCGGAAAACGGTCCACATGGGTCTAGGGGCTCCTGGCCGACTCCGGGCCGAGGAGCGGCACACCGTATCGTCTCCGTATGTGACCAAATGTGACCGTATACGTACGGTGCGATTCCCTAGAAATTGGTCTTGTCTACCTTCTGACAAGTTTTATGCTTGTGGTCAGTCTTCTCCTCGGTCCACTACCGTTTCCACAGTCTGAATATGACCACATCCAAGCTTGGTAAACATGTGTCCATGGGCCACATAACAGAAGATCTGGATGCAATTTTTCCGTGTGTAGAGCAGGTATTCCCGGCTATAGTATGAGATGTGGCCATTGACACCAAGTGCTCGCATATCACCATTAGTGTCCTTCAAAGTTCTCCTACTCCTCCTCCTACTCGCCTTCCTACTCATTCTCCTGAACCGAAGTAGGAAGACAAGAAGGAAGACCAAGTAGGAGCCTTTTGGAAAGCAGGAGCAAAAAAGCTCCTTTTTGCAAACAGGCTCCTCCTCGACCTTCCTACTCGTTCTCCTACTTGATATTTGGCTGTATTCCGAGGTTTTTCCGAGTAGGAAGATCTTCCTACTCGCTTCCTACTTGAAAAATACCAGAGGTGGGGTTTCAAAGTTGCTCCTGCTTGTTCTCCTGCTGACTTCCCTGTTTGCATTTTTGGCTGGAAAATGCAAGTCGGAAGCAAGTAGCAGACTGAGTAGGAGCCCAAACAGGGCCAACTTTGAACGACACTATTTGCTTTCTCTCTAGTCTGATTGTCAAAATCACAGATGGACTGAACTCTAATTTTGTTGTCTGTCTATCCTTTGGCCTGGTGTGCAATGCTTGGATGCAACAGGTAGGTATATGCATACTCACAATGCATTAATAGGATTGTCTTGGGCCCATTTGACCTAGAATGCTCTTCCCTTGTAGATGACATCAGGATGAAGGGCAGTACCAATATAAACCACAACTGTCATGTTCTCACATTTCCCGTCCGCTTGCTGGTGCTGTGTTTGTTGGCCCCTTCACCCAATAAACTGCTCTCAGGCACTTCCCCCAGGAAGAATCTGCTCTCATCCATGCCATAGATATTCTCTGTCTTGATGGGCACAGGAACAAAGCCGGCGGGTGGACCAGAGTGATCCCCAAGTTCCTGGTCCAGCTTGTAGTCTCGCTTTCCAGCCAGTACATCTTCCAGGAGGTCAAAGTAAGCGGCATTTGTGACCGGGTTGACTGCTCGTCCACACTTGTTATCTAGTGGTGTTGTCCAGCAGGTCTGGAGCCGATCATCGTGCTTCTTGCAGAACCACTGCATCCCCAGATCATCCTCTGGGAACTCATCTTCAAGCCTTGCCCTGCATATCTTGTCAACACACTCCTTGAGTCTATGGTGAGTGAGCAGAAATCTGCATGATGTGACCTCCAGAGCGTAATACTTCCACCATTCACAAGTCAGCCCAGGGTAGAATGTGAGATAGAGATTTGCTGCTTGTACTTTGCATATAGTACTCTAATATCGCAGATTGCCCGTAGCCCTTTGTGTTGCTCTTTGGGTGCCAGAATGTCGGCCCGTTCCTCATGATACAAGTCCACAGCACAGTCCATCCATGCATCCTTGGCAGCACCAAGCCTCCCTGTGCCTTTTTCGAGTTGGATTTCACATGCCCTACCATATTCGACGCGTCAAGCAGAGGTAGAGCAAGGACAAAGTTTTTTAGCAGTCACTTCCCCATTGGGTGCATTACTGATTGTTTCAATTTGTTTGTCCCAAAGGCCTATCACTACTGGTCCTGCCTCACATAGTCGATTGATATGTCTTTAAATGAATGAAAAATGTGATTCCACCCCCCTGCTTTGCTCTAGCCCTAGAGCGGCACATACCAAATGACTGTTGATCCATCCCAGGCTGTTCATTGCCCTCTGGCTGAGCTCTACGTGATCATCTCAAATCCAAAAAAGAGCTCCCCACTTAGCGCTGGGCCATCCAAACAGTTGTGATTATCTGCTGCCCTCTATGTGATAAAATCATCAGATGAATGCATAGCCAAGGGTCCCGTTGATACCATCAGTCCTGGATCCCATCTCATGCTCCAAATTCCACTATACTAATACATGTATCTCCCATCATTGTAACTGCCTCTTCATCATTCTCTCTACTGCTCACCACAACTGAGAGTGTCCTGGCCTACACAAAAAATATGCTTGCCACCATTGGTCAAGAGAGACTCAATGGTAGAGACTCCTGCTGGGCTGGCATGCAGATGAGTGAGGAATTAGATGGGCTGAGATGGTAGCCAAAGCATTGTTTCCCTCATGCGGTCCCATTCCATCTGGATCACTACCTCCTACATGCCGTCTATGCTCAATTTAGCAGATAGACCTCCTGGGTATTAGCTGCAACAGATCTACCGTGCACTTCCTCCTCCTTCAAGTTGCCTTACCACCTTAAACCCTTCATTCAATCATCCAATTAATATGGTGGAGTTTACTGGACATTATTCAAATGCAGTCAATGCAATCTCATGCAATGTCAGTTTTTGAGTGGTTTTTTGAGTGTGCAATGCAATGCAATGCACATTGCATCATGCATTGCATTAGGTTGCATAAACATTGAGCAAACATGCAGGTACAAAACCATACACATACATTGCATTGCACTGCATGAATGCACTTCTTTGTGATGTCATCAGCTAGCTGCCAGTGCCATTCATGCAGATTCATGCAGCCCCTATGTGTGCTGACCAGATTAAAAAATAGGCATTTATATTTTCTCCCAAACTGACCTTGTTCCGGGAAACATCTGAAACTATGCATCTGGTGACTGTCCACTATCCAACACGAAGACACCCTCTTGCTTATCTCCCCCATGTTGCTGGGTCTTCCACATCAGTACCAATGCCTCCTATGCCTCTGTACCTCCTATCATTTTTCTCCCAATAGCTCTATCAATTATACAAGAGACAATGCTTAGTCATAAGTGTCCAAAGACAAAGACAAAAGACAAACGTCAAACAACATCCCTTGCCCGACCCCTCTGAGGCCTTGAACAGGCCCAGGGCTCATTCATGATCAACGCACAGACAACACAGAGACACTTGGACAACCGTTCACTCGACATCGCTCACTCACAGATCTAGATGAGAGACAAATGTCAAAGACATCTTTCACATGATGCCGTCCTCTGAACCCATAAACATGCCCAGCTCATTCATGATCACACTCTAGCTACACATTGCCTCTCCAGATATTACCCAATGACCCCAACAATAGCTGTACTTGTTATCTTGACACAAACACAAACTCAGCCCCCCACATTTCGGTATTGGCCCACCCAGAATAAGCACAGAGTGTTGACCAGTGTTTTTGTGTATTCCCTGCAAGATTCCGATGTTCTTGATGGCACTAACTCGTAATTAGTCTCGCACTTCCCCTCCCTTAAAAACTTTTCCTCCCTTAAAAACAACTCACTTATAACACGCCTGCAGCATCTTGGAGGGAGCTTCCTTCAGGGTGCGTTCGTATGCAGCGCATGCTGTAGTAGCCTCCTCCTTTGCATGCACCCAATATTCCTCCTGCACATCGTCCGGCAACTGCACAAACAGCTCATGTGCCATCTTGGTACTGAAACAGGGTGTTGGGTTCCTTGTCAACGGGAACACTGGAACCCGCAGATGAACTTTCCACCCAGCATTTGCGAACTGTCAGCTCGATTTTCTCTGTGAAGTCTTCACACATAAATTGTTGGTACCCCTGACAGGCTTTTGGAGGCACAGAGATCCTGCAGAGTTTTGCTAACAGAATCACCCAGGGATCCTTTGTAAAGTCGACTCTTGTATGGACATGCTTTCGAAGGCTTTTAACCCAGTACTTGAGCCATCACCATATGCGCTGAAAGTGCACCAATAGTGGTAACATTTAGACGGCACTAGCCATGTGAATCACAATCTAAATGCACGGCTCCAGCCATGGTTGGCTACAGCTGTGCGCATTAGCATAAATAACACGGCTGACCACAGCAGCGTGATCAGCCTTGTTAGGCAGTCCTTGTGTGTGCTGGGGGGGTCATCAGCTATAGTGTTGATGATATGGGCTGATGTAATATTTCTTAACTTTTTATTCAATAATTACATTTCCTGTTCGTCGCCATCACTCTTGAATTTCAACCCGATTTCAATTGGCACAATTTTTGGATTAAATTATATTGCAGAGGCTAACGACTTCACGTGCTCACGTGCTGATTGAAAAAATTGTCCGGTTCCGTCGTCTCCACTGCCACCAAGCGCTGGGCGGCCGTCAGCGCTGATATATTCCACTTGTCATGGCAATGCACCCTGAGCCTGTCGTGCCAAGCGGCCTGCTTCAAGGCGTATGCACGCAGTCCCGCCGCCAACTCCGGCGACACATCCTCCGTTCCCCACACCTCTCGCTCCCGCCACCATCCCGACTGCCAGCCCAGATAGCGCAGCACGCGGCGCATCTCCTCTCGCAACATCATCACCTCCTCCTGCCACCTTATCTTGCGGGCCCGCGCACGCGACCACTCCACACGTACAGCTGGAGATAGTATTCATCAACATTCACGCCCAAAAGTCGAGAGCGAGAACTTACATTTGTGTATCCTCAGGTTCTTGTCGTCCAGGACACCGGGCGCTGTCCAAATCCAGGACATGATGCGTGTTGACTCCTCAGGTGCACTTCGTGGTGTTCGCGCCCCCCGTCCTGCCTGGATCATGCCAAGCTTTTTCCGGGCCGCTGCATCTGTTTCACCTGCATCACCGTCGAGGCGAATGTCGTCGTCCTCCAGCTTCCGCAAATCGGGATACACCTCAGCCCCCCGCAGCGCCACCAATGCCTGTCGCCCCTTCCGATATCTCCTTGCATACACCTGCACCCGCTCCCCCAGCCCGTCGATCAATGTACGGGCCTTCATCGCATACACCTGGCCCGTTATGTTTTTGTCCCGAAATCCTATGAAATGGTGTTTGGCGTGCAGTCGAGAGCGTAGGGATGCCAGGGAGTTGTTGCACTGCGCGACATGCAGCTTGGTCTCCATGTCGAGCAGGCCGGAAACACAGCCGCAGAGCTCGTCATTCTTGTCCTCAGCCGGCATCTCACTCGGCATGAAGATCTTCACCCTCTCAGGCTTCGGTGACGCTGCCTCCAGATCGATGATTGTCTGTTCCGCCCCAGGCATGTAAATCTTCTGCAAGGTGCGGAACTTGGCGATCTTGACGAGCAGAGCGTGGCACCACTCCGCCACTCGGTTTTTACGGTCCGCCGCCACAAGCACTCGACCGCGAAGCTCTGCATTTATCTGTTGCCTTGAGTGACATACATTAGTAAGGGACCTTGATGATGAGAATCTATAACATACTGTGCATCCTCACTCTGAATACCAGCCACTAAGAACACCATCACACTCCTCCCATGCAGAGGGGCTTTCCCCCCTGAGGCGACACCGTCCTCCTCCTTCCTCACCTCCAGACGGACCTGAGCCTCCGTGGGGCAATCTGCCACACGTCAGATCCATCTCATACAAAAGTCCCACCACGTGTCACCATGTACGGGTTTGGCTTCGACGGGTCAGCGAGCCACGCATCGATCTCCTTCTCCCACTGCCGCTTCACTCTCTGCTTGACCGTCCTGCTGACCAACGCGAAGGTCTTCACCTGCCTATCCCGCTCAGCCACAGCGACGACCAGCTTTCGCTGCAGTGCATACCCTGGATTGAGTGCGTCAGCAAGACGCCCGCCGTCACCGACATCGTTTACTCACCTTGACCCGGATTCTTCTGATGGTTATGGTAGTCAATCTTTGCTTCCATCACGTCTGCGCGCTTTCCGGTAGACGTGTCCTTCGTCGAGAATGAAGCGGGATTCAGAACGGACCAGACACGTCCCACGCCCTCTCCGTCGGTCTTCCCCACGCCAGGCTTGAAACTCAAGCTGTTCGTGTTCTGGCAATCCTCGTTGTGGGAGGCCGCGTGCCATACAGGTAGCACGCATTGCAGCTTGATGTTGCCCAGAGGTAGACGGATCTCAGCAGGTAGCTTGAGCATGCGTGCAGGGAGAGTCTGCTTCCATTGACAGGCGATGTCGTAGGAGAGCGTTAGGTCCGTGAGGTTGAAATCCCGCAGTGCCGACATGATGATATAGTCCATGTTAGCATAACTATAGCCCGTCAGTAATGCAGCAAGGTGTCGATATTGACCCACGTACCGTTCTCCTTTCTGTAGATCACCTAGACCATTCGGCCTCATGCACTTGTGACGGGAGCATACACAGCCCCCCACACCTGAAACTCGGAGGCCATTAGTGAGGCAAGTGTCTTTTTGGAGGAGAGCGGCGAAAGTGATACATGTGCTGACCTATTTGGCAGTCAGCACTCGAAATGCAGACGCAAACAGGACAAACATACATCTTTTTCATTCACATATTTCCTCAAGTGGCGCTTGTACCATTCCGGCTCCACCCAAAACCCCAGCCGGGGCCCAACGACGGGTCGTAGATTTCATTCGGGCGCATACAATTTTTTAAGCGAAAATTGGTGTTGGCAGCGAGTGAAAGCATGTACAAGAACCTAATATATCACATCCTGTTAGTTTACAATGCACGCGGGAACAGAAACACATACCGGTATTTAGGCTCAACCTTGTGCCAGTCTGGAGGTAAGTTCCTTCCATCAAACGGACATGCCCAACACGAGACAGCGCAATCACCCAAAAAGCTCCTCTCAAGACCGCCTGGGTCATGTCCAAGGCCAGCTCGTTTCAGACGCATAAGGAAAGCCCACTGCTGGGCCATGCGCTGAAATTGTTTATAGCGATCCTAGTAAATTCTGTTAAAATAATGTGACGGGGAGAAGGCGAGCACGTACGGGCAGCCACCACATTCCAGCCAGGGCGCTCACATCCGTCATCTGTTCCAACACTTTGATATAATTGTTAACATTCATATTCCCGACAACATTGTATAGTCGGTAAGACTCCAGACTGCGGAACGTCGCACAAGTTTTCGGGTCCGTGACAGTGGCAGGATACCACTTGTTGCGCATTAGCTGCTCCAAGTTATTGGCGGTATCGGACTTGTGGCATCTGCAGTAGCGCATCTTGAGTTCGTGGATGAATGGCGCCTCGATGATTGTCATTTTGTAGACCGTGTCACCGGGGAACTCGCAGGGAAAGCAGCCGTGGCCAAGCTGATAGATGAGACCGATATTTGCCAGGGTGCACGGGGTCCAAAAGTCACGCGTCCACTCCTGTCGATTGCTTGAAAATTCGGCTTTCAGAAGGAAAAACAACACTTACCTTTATGACATGCAAAGGCGTATGCGCGTGGTTCTTAACACAACAATTCTCACACTGGAGGAATTCACCACAGTCCTCGCACTTGAAAAGACGACACCCGGCGGCATTCCCATTCCTGAGACTGGCATGACGATGCGCACACTCAGGCGCGTCCAGATCCTCCCCCAATCCTTCGTGACGAAGGAGCTCGTCCAAGAAGAAGGCTTTCATGGGCCTCCAGAGCGACATGGGGTCGACCTTGACGAGAACCAGATGAGAGGCGCTGAAAAAAAAAAAAGAAACGAAAGAAATGTCACTTACAGAGCTAGCGTAGTCTTTACACTTGCCCAGTATCGTATCGGGGGCGTCGGGGACTTCCTCCACAGCCACTGGAAAGCCGGCAGCCTCCTCATCGAAGTCGTCGTTGCGCCCTGGAATCCACTGCGCCAAATGATCCGACAGAGCGGATGGGTTCAGGCGTCACTTCTTGTGGACGACATTGAAAAGCTCCTCGCGCCTGCTCAGACCATCGGGCGCGAGGTATATGCCGCGGTCTGCTGTGAATGTGAATTGGACCCCTTGACTCTCGGCGTGGTCGAAATCGCCCAAGTCGTTGGTTTTCCGGCGACCCATTGAATGTAAGCTGAGGAGATAACTGCTAGGATAGAGGCAGCCAAGGAGCTTTGAAGCACGTGTGTTTCAATCCAAAAAGAGTGTCGTCCGATAAGTTATAATGCAAAGGCCATCCAGCGACGGTACGGCCGAAAGTAATATTTACATCGCGGCAATCTGTGGGCTGCAGGGAACGTTTCAGCGCCATTCACATGCCTAGGTTTGTCGTACCGTTGGCCCAGTCTGGGCACACGCGCCCAGCAAAGCGCTCCAGATATGTACTCGTTTTTAGAGAAGAAGGGAGGCTATACCCTTGCAAACAAGCAAAGCCAAACTGAAGCACAGCCATCTAATCAATCAGAAACGGCAGGCACCAATCTCAATTTAGCCCTCGCTGTGTTTCCACAGTGAGCTCGACAACTACTTTACTACTAGCCTGCTACTAAGCAAACCACTACTGGGCAAACTACAATACTCAATCACTGTCTGGGGCGTACACAATTCTGGGGCGCCGCGGGAACATCAAACCATCCCAACTGTATGACGCCTCACTCTCGTCGTTCCACTCGGGATATGCCGCCACTATCAACGCCTCTTCTGCGAACTGACAAAACAGCGCCATCCACATCTTGGTGAAATTGCACAGAGCAACTATGGCTTGTACTTCACTTGTATCTCAGGTTTGGAAAGGTAGCGGGATGAGGCCGCCTTGCCTAAATCCCTTACTCTTATCCTTCATTGCAGGTTTGTCTGCCAGGCAGACTGGGTCTCAACCGTGCTATCCGGGCTCGGAAGCTAGCCGCCTGGTAAGTCATCCCTATAACATCATCTCTAATGTCTCGGTTTCTCTAACGTGTCCAGCCGGGCTGGCTGTACTTGTAATCTAATCTCTGTTCTGTTTCGTTCCATGGGTCAATAATGGGTTGAGCCGGCCTGATAACCAACTCAAACACTCAAGGTAGTTCCTCTTGTTTGACCTCCAGCACACAAGAAGCCGGCTTGTCAACTGGCTCCTGGCACCCAACATTATGCATAATATCCTGGGTCAGACCCCGTTAAGGACCCTTCTTATTTATTTATGTTGTGTTGTCCCGATGGCTTTCGGCCTTCAAAGGTCTAATGTACCATTCCGAGGAGAATGTACATTCTGATACTAAGCCTCACTTATGAGAATGGTAAGTCAATGAAATGAATGAAAATAGCATTTTCATGCGTGCTTTGTGCACGCCTTATCAACGGTACATTATTCTGTTGATGTCATCCCAAAATTTGACACCCATGTATGCATGTTAGCCTTAGCTAATAAAAAGATGTAACCACTACTATGACATAACTTTAACCTTTGGATGGCCTGGTTCAACGGGGAGAAGTCGTCCGCGGCGTGTTCCTCCCATGGAGGTGGCGGATCCCCAGGATCCAAATCATATCCTTCAGCATCGCACGGAGTGCCTGCAAGATAAATACAGTTAATTTAAGTTGCAGTTTTAACGCAGTTGACGCAAACCATCCAAAATGGGATGCCTCTCGATGGTCACTCCTCTTTGCGGTGACTGGGGTGGGTCAGGAGAAGGGGGAGGACTGGGAGCAGGTTCAAAATATTCTGGTGGGGGTAGATTATCCGGGTCGTGGTGATGGTTTTGCACAGGTGGAGGTAAAGGCGCAGCCGGAAGGGTTGGGTGAGCGGTTTTGCGATGCTTGGTAAGTCCGCCCGCATTTTTGCATAGTTTTGGGCATTCGGGACACTGCAACATCACATGCTTGAAACTGCGCCGTTCGACCATTGAAAGGAGCAGACAACGGACTTTGTTGTTCCAGCAGTTATTCTAACGCCTGCAAGCCAGGGTCAGATGGCCCCCTCGCAACGACATTATCAGGATATTGTGTCATTCTTGAGAGGGAAGGGTCGTCAAAGAATCATATGGAAGCGTTGCACTTCCCATTTATGGTTAGTGCAGTGCAAGCGGGCGGATTCAACATGTTTCAGGGAGTGGTGCCACCGTACCTTATCTTTCTCTTCCCTTCTCCCACTAATATGGCCCCCAAACCATCCAAAAAAACCCCTACAGCGGCGCCGATGGCCACCATGGCCCTCAGGCCTGGCACAATCCCAACTGTGGCAAACCTGACAAATCCAAAACCATCCGAGCAAAAGGAGCAGTCGCAGAGGATAAGAAGGCCAAGGCGGACGAGCAGCGACAGGCAGAAGAGGCCTGCGGGCAGGTTATCACCACTGCCGCGGCCATCGAAAACTGTGTTGACAACGAGGATGCACTGCGCCATGCCAATGTGAATCGGCCTCCGCCAACAACACTCACAAAGACGTTGCGACCCTGGCCGGAGAAGACCGCTACTGGAGATAACGAGGCGACAGACGGTAAGGTCTTGTTCGAACATATGGTCCCGTTGACAGTTCTGCTCCAGGTGCGGTCGCTGATCCATGCTCCGATGGTACCGAGAGCAGCAACGACTTCAACCCAGACCAAGTGGGACAGCCAGCATCTGACTCCAACGAGGATATGCTCGATGCCTCTGAAGAGGAGACTGGAAAAGCTGCCAAGCGCGTGCGAAAGAAGAAGGTCGGCAAAGGCAGCGTGCGTCAAGCTGTGGATGCGCAGCGGTGATAAGCCGTGTAAATCTGCACGCATGGAATTTTGCAATTTTGCTTTGTTTCATCGGTGTCCACGCACTCTCAGAGAAGCTATCATGAGCTCCGAATGAGTAGCTTCTAGTTGCATAGCATGGGTCAAGTCCAGGACTCATTATGGCGGTACCCTCCCAACTTGGGGCTAATATAATGCTTATCGGGATAAGACTTAAAATCATAACAGTACCCCGAAATCTCATACGGATGAGCTGTTTGCTAGACTAGGATCAAGGAGATATAAAAATACGCATGCAGGCGTACCGAGGATGGTCTAAATCCACCACTTTGACTTCTGTGGGCCCAAGTGCCAACTGGAGACGCGACGCGACAGATCATGTGCCGTGCTGGTCTAGAACAGCCAATGATGGACCTTGTCGGATATTCCGGATCCGAGACTCCATAAGGCAATTATGCTGAGTCACTCTTCCGTGTGGGACCCGATCACTCAGATAACCCCATGACATATCAGAATATCAACCTTAGTTTGGTATACCCTCCTTTAGGTTCATATCGAAGCAAGCAACAACACGATTCAAATAAGTGGCTTATCCAATAAGGGGTACTTGACCGTGTACCAGGCGAAGAAGATTCGAGCTCGTCAGAGATCAAGACTCCGAGCATCTCCACATGCGAGATTGATATTTGTGGAAGGAAATGAGTCAATGGCCCATGCCTCAGCCAATAGGACGCTTGATACAGATCTGCTTATTCATTGCTTAGTTTTGGTAGACCAAGTGTGTTCATGTAAGCAGTATTGTAGGTGTATATAAGGACCAGAGTAGAGTAGTTTTAAGCTAGTTAGCTGCGCCCTGATCCAGCCAGTATCTCATTTTGCCATTGGTTGTAGGGGAGGCAGCTTTAAAGTTAGGAAGTGCTTGTCCCTCACCCTCTTGTGGAATAAACTTGATTGGATTGACTTGACTGTGTGAATTGGATTTTCGGTTAATAAGACGAAGTAACAGTAGTCTCGAGAGCACCTCAAACTCTCAGTTACGGGATTCATAAGACGAATTAACAGTAGTCTTCAGAGGCACCTCAAACCTCGACCTATAAACCCATAAAACCCACTTTTGCCGGTCACTAGATCGTTATATTATACAAACCCGTCCCTTACCGCAATAACATTGTGTTTACCTCGGCCTACAAGCCAAGTTTTCGATTAAACTCGTTATCGGGATAAGACCAAAAAGACCGAATCAGACATTTGAGGGATCTATTCTCTGTTCTGGGATCTAATACTTGACCCGCACCCCCGAACACCCCGGTTCTCTCACATTAAGAGGAGTAGTTGTTGGTTGGTTAGTGGTTTAGTTGGTGTTTTGTTGTTGGTTTCCAGCAGCTTGCATTAGCTTTTCCATTAGATCTTTCACGCGTACCCAAGAGTCACCGTTTCAGCGGATCAAGCAGGGAAGGTCTGTTACCGGAGGCAAGAGGAAGGCATCGCTTGTGGAGCAAGTATTTCTTAGCCTTGATACTTTCGACATCACTGACTCAGATTGCGCCAGGTCTCAGCCCAGAAAGAAAGCGAAAAAGCCGGCCATTGGTGGGATACAGGTTGACTGGGAACGAAGTAGAAACACCCGCTACTACTGATGTCTCATGCGCTCCGAGTCGCTCGATGTCCACAGGATCTGCCATGTCCTTTCAAAGTCACCGCCGCAGCGCTTCCAGCAACGCTGAAGGAGTGTTGCCCCCGGGTAGCAATTCCAGTGTCCTTGGGGGTGTAGACTCGGAGGTTGACGATGGGGATGAACACTCATTTGATAATGCCTCCGAGAAAGCCCACACAGTGCGCCAGAGAGTACGTGGATTGTCGTCGACTTGAAAGCTGCTGTTCCTAATTGGGATTGTCACATCCTGTAACAGGTTACCTCCATCGCCGACATCGTCGAGATCACCGCTCCTGGTCTCGTTCCCCTGCGCCGCACATCTGGCAAGATCAGGAAGGCCGATATTACCCTCTCCGCTATAACCTGAAGCCATTCGACCCCTTTTCAAGAGCGACTTCACTGCACGGCTTCTCACATTTGTCGGCACCCTCGTTGCATGGAAGGATCCCACCATCGAGGATGTTGTCCGCATCTGGAATGAGGTATTCGGAGAGCTGGAGCAGGAACGTTACCACCTCTATCTGGGTGATGCCACTGATGCCAATCGGATCCTTGTTGTCCTCAAATTAGTGTGTACCTCTCTCAATTTCCTCCACCTTTTTCATCTCATTCGACTCGGACCAGGCTCAGGCCAAGGTCGATTCGTGGCGCCACAAGTTCGCTGATGTGGCCATTTACGCTCTTGAGATTGTTCTCACCGCCAATCAGAGCAACGACCGCGAGAAGATTATGGCTGATGTCTTGTTCTACCTCGAGGGTACTGACCATTCCTGCATCTTCTACAACCGCCAGAACGAGGAGGATCCAGAGAGAGGGAAGATTAAATACAAGGTGTGTTGTTGCCCCACCCAAGATACAGTGCTAATGCTTCGCTATAGGGTATCTTCCAGAGCTATCTTTGCTCCCGTGTATTTGCCGTGCACTGTCTCGTGACTACAGTGGACGGTGAGCTGGGTCCGGCCAACTTTGATCAACCTTTCTTCCACTTATCCCATCGGCGCCATCACCCTTGGAGTTCAAGCCATGTGCTCTCTCTATATCTGTTCCTCCGTGTTTTTGTTCCTGATTTTCTGGCAGATAAAGCGTGCCCTAAACTACTACCGAATGGGGAAGCTCGTTATCCCCACTGGAAATGTCGGCCACTTCTCACGGACAAACTGGGGAGATCATACCGACTTTTCAGAGGGTGTCAAGACCCTTGTTCCCAGCACCTCCGCCATCACTGCTGTTATGAAGAAGCTGAGCCCAAACCAGTGGGACAAGATCATCGCCGCTGCTCAGGCTGCCGATAGGGTCCGCGATGAGCTGCCTGATGTAATCCAAGTCGACGCTGCGCCGGCTGCTGATGACTTTGAGCTTGTCGATGATGATTCTGATTAGATGTGTATTCTCTAGGTGCAGTGCACCTGTTGACACTTATCGTTTCAGATCTATACTACCCAAGTCTTCCATTATGTCTGTCATATGCCCCTCCTCTTGTGTTCTCCTAGTATACATGCTCTATATGCCACGTACAATTGCAATATGCCCAGTATGATATGCAATCAATATGTTCTCCATGCAAAGCGATTGAAAAGTGGCTGAAAAGTGTCTTTCTGGGTGGCTTAAATGGAAGCATTTATC
This sequence comes from Mycena crocata, assembly GCA_029281795.1. Classification (NCBI taxonomy): domain Eukaryota; kingdom Fungi; phylum Basidiomycota; class Agaricomycetes; order Agaricales; family Mycenaceae; genus Mycena; species Mycena crocata. The sequence continues at coordinate 34,998 of JARJCP010000226.1, read as the reverse complement.
TGCACTTTTGGTAGCTTTTCGCCCTTTTGCACTTTTCCAAGAAAAGGGACTCAACTTAAAAAAGAACAAAATTCTTTTTCATCTTTTGAACCTTTCGTCGCTTTTCCCTCTTGCAAAAGAAGAAAAAGCTGCGGAAAGACGAAGCGTCAAGTTGCTGATGCATAGTTTCCATATTGGCGGGACAACCAAACTACTTCTCGCAGGAGTTGCTCCCGAGGTTGTCAAAGCCATGGGCCCCTGGTCTTCGCTTGCCCTTCATAAATATTGGCGGTCCCTGCATCAGGAAAAACGGAAAACAATAATTCTGCACAACTGGTGATAATTATCCCAAATCAGCGGTTTGTCAACAATTATTGCTGATTATTCGATTAGCTATGTCCCAAAAATATTTTGCCAATTATAAGGTGGTGTGGGCGAGTCGGTACGGAACGGAGGACACAGGACGAGAATATACTGACGGCTACTCGGTAAAATCAATCATTGCAAGGGCCTCCTTGGCAAGCAGAGAAGTTGCAGCCTTGGACCCTTTGGTAAAAGACGAACCGCAACTGCAAGGAGATCATGAGACAACAATCACGCATAAGCGATGAGACTTACGACACCTTGGTAAAAAGATCCTCCATCAAAGACCGGTACTTGTCCGGGTTCTCCTTCTTCATCTTCTCGAGAAGAAGGATGTGAACGTTGTAGACATCCTGGACGCGATTGCCATCAAAATTAGTAGGTTTATGCTCCCCGGAAGACCAGTCCTCAAGTGTGTTGTGGATCTGCGAACATAGATGATCAAGATTTGATGCATCAAAACGGATTGAGAAGCTTACGGCTGCACATAAAAGAGCAACCATCGCTTGCGTGGCCTCGAGGTTTCCGGCAGCGTTCCGTACAAACATCGCCTCGACCCGCTCCGAAATCGAATTGTTGCCTTTGAAAAAAGCGTTCATAACAGCAGCAACACCTTCATGGCGGTAAGGCTTCTTGTAATCTGGCAGCGGGTGCTGAGAATAAAGTCAGTAAAAGTTGAAAAGCACCGACAGCAGGTACGCACTGCGACAGTCCCTCCCTTGGATTGATTTGCTAAAATGACAACAATTAAATCAGCACGCAAAAAGCTATTGTTGACAAACATACATCAGGTTTGTGAGGATAGATGAAGGCTTGGTGGGAGGTAAGTCTGGCTACTCGCCCAGCACAGTCATGCTGAACCTGGTAAGCACCGTAAAGAACGGCAGCTGCCGTGGTTTTGGCCTTGCCACAAAAGGTGCTGACACGCCCCGTGAGCTTGAAGAAATGTTAGATAAGTCGCAGGGATGTAATGTATTATGACATACAACGGTAGCGAGCGCATCACAATATTCCGAGCTAACCAACAGCCTTGTCTTGATGTTTTGCAAACCCAAGTCGGTCGCGGCGCGGGTTAGAGCATCACCGGAGAAGGTGGAACGCTGGGAAAGACCTGGGTATGCACAGGTAATGAGATAGAACCCCAGGTTGTAGTCAATCCCGAGGGAAAAAACTCTCTCGACATTGCGACACTGGTCCTTGATCCCGACGCCGTTACGAGTATTGAATCTGATGTTGATGCTGTCGTCAACCAGTGGGAACTGGGGTCGCACATGACTGTGTGAGCTATGTCTGCGGGATGCTGAGCGTTCAGCATTCCACGATGGTATCTGCATAGGAACAAATGTAAGCATATTGAAAAGCGGTTTTGATGATAACAGACATCCTGTGCCTGTCGCAACAGATCACGCTTTGTAGGAGCTTTCAGAGGCTCAGCGGTACGTCCCCAGGATGTATGGGAGACCTGTAATACCGTCAGCACAAAATTAGTTCAAATGAAATGAAACAATACCTTGCTGAGGTCCAGTCTCGGAAGCTTGGTCTGGGTAACAGAATGAGGAGTGGCTGGTATACATGCGGATAAACACAACATATTCATTGAGGTCTGTGAACCGAACTTACCGCCGGGGTCTCTTGACACGATGAATGTTTTGAAGTATCCTGAGACCGACACAACATCAGATGTATATTAAACCCATGAACTGTAGTGACTTACCTTGCTGGTAGCAGGCTTCTGAGGAGCAGGAGCGCGTTTGTGAGTAGCCTTGAGGGCAGCGAACATTGCTTGGCTACCAGTATCCGAGTCGGAGTCGGAATATATGAGGTTGATCAGCGCGGTGTCTGCAAACGGATGTTAGTGTCGAGTTGATGAGGAAGTCACAGATGTGATGTCACGACAGGCTGTCGACAGCGATCTACCTCAATGGCCAATGTCGCCCTCAGCTCTTCCGGTGCAAGACCCTCAAGCTCGTCATCGTTCTCCTGCTCGACTTCCTCATCCTGTCCCTGCACCGAGCCGCCATCGTCTTCATCGTCGCCAAAGGCGTCATCGCCAGGAGCAGCCTCTGGAACGGAGTGACGACTCGACCTTGTGACTGCTGCGACTTTTTTGCCCTTGGACTTCTGTGTGCGTTGGGGAGCGGCTTGATGTTCATCTGCGGAGCGATCCTCCGGCACTGAGACAACTGGCAGTTGAGTACTCCGGGTACGATGACCTGCTCCATGGATGCTGTTAGTCAAAAGTAAACTGGCAAGTGGAATTGTAACGACTTACTCTGTTTTGTGGGCATAGGAATGGCTGCCACACCGTTCATATTGTCGTCGGAATCCTCCTCTGCAATGTGTGGGGTCAGCGTCAGATACTGGGGACTAGACACATGACATACTGGGGTGAATAGTTTTCGAAGCCTTGGTCTTTGTGGATTGCTGTACACTTGAAGCAGCCCATTTTCGCCTGGGGACAGGATCATCTTCGGACTCGGGCTCGGCCTCAGCCTCGGGCTCAGGGTCATGGTCCTTTTTCTTCGGACCTAGGGGTGCCGCCCCATTCCAGACTAACAATTCGGTGTGAAATTCGAGTCTCGCTCATAAGAAAATCCACCCACCAGCGGCCGTAATTGCATTATCTTTAGCTTTGTGACTCGCTGGCATAGAAGGAGTAAGTGATGAATTTGCTGTGAGCAGCTCTGAGACTCACGACGCGTTGATTTGGCTTTGTTCACAGCAGCGGGTGGAGTGCCTGTGAAAATTGTAAGTTCCGCATTCTCGAATAAATGCCTAATACTATCCACTGACTAGTGTCGCTGGCAGGCTCTTCCTTGCTGTTGTGGTGGGCCTGTGGTTTTGGCCGAGAGTTTCTGGGAGGCATGGTAATGAGGGTGCGTGAAGTGTAAGTGTGAGTGGAAAGGAGGAGGGAGAAAAAAGATGTGCCGACGGTAAAAGACAAGCGAGTACTGACGTGGTGACACACTCACTGCAAAATGGTACGTTGGTTTTTATGTTTACGTCTTTTGCGGGCACAGCTGACCATGCTCAGGCCCGTTGGTACGAGCCAAATGTACTACCAGTGACACGCCGTGTAATTTTAATCCCTCTCACGTTCCACAATCTGATTGCAAACTCCGACAAACCTCTCGATTATCCGATTATCCTCCTCATCCACTAGCTACCATGTCTGCATCATCCGTTGTCTGTGCTGCCTGCAATGCGAAATTCACCAAGGACGGGGACCTGCTTCGCCATTATCGACAAACTCAAAGCGCAAAATGTATTGAGCTCTATCGCCAGACCATCGATTATGTACCTGCTCGTGCTGACTCGGAGCAGCCCGAGATGTCTCCCATGCGTGACGACCATGATCTAGGCGGCAATGACATTGCTAGTTTTGAGGAGGATCTCGATGACCCGGATATGCCGCCGCTCATGGACAATGATTCGGATGACGAGGAAGAACCCCAGCCAATTGGGAGCCGGCGCTACCTCAGCGCCCTGCCACACCGGATCCTGACCCGCAGCCAGCTCCGGGAGCGCCCGAACCTGAACGTCAAATTGCAGAAGAGTGTTTTGTGCAAAAGCCACATATTACCAAATTCGGAGGCAAAGCGGGTGCTCCTCTTCAAAGAACCGAAGTGCCAGCAAACACACAACAGCGCGGTCTTTCTGAGGCAGAGGAAAATCCGGAAAATCCCTGGGCGCCATTTAAATCACAAATTGATTGGCAGATTGCACGCTGGGATAAAGTCCAGGGATCTACATCGACTGTGTTTACAGACTTACTAGCTATCAATGGAGTATGTTGTTCAGTCCCCGCCAATGTAACGCAAATGTAACCTATCTGATTTTTACAGGTTACCGAAGCGCTGGGATTATCGTACAAAAACTCATCTGAATTGAACAAGATAATCGACAAGGACCTTCCGAGTGGAAGACCTGTATTTACACGGCAAGAGATTGTCATCGGCGGCGAGGCTTTCGATGTTTACTTCCATCCAATTATGGAATGTGTGCGCGCCCTGTATGGGGATCCAGAATTTGCGCAGGATCTCATATTTGCCCCTGAGCGACATTATGCAGATGCAGATAAGACTATACGTCTTTACCATGACATCCACACTGCCGAGTGGTGGTGGAAAACCCAGGTATGTGTTATACCTGGATTAATTACATCCAACATGTTTAATTTTTGCGACAGAAAACACTGGAAAGACGCAAGCCAGGTGCTACGTTGGTCCCAGTAATCATATCCACCGACAAAACCCAGACTACCATGTTTCGAAACAAGTCTGCCTATCCGGTCTACATGACCATCGGCAACATCCCAAAGGTGAAAGCCATCGCACCAGGCTTACATTCTCATTGGGTATCTGCCGACTTTGCGTCTCGATCATATCAAGGTTGCAGCTGCTCGGCGTCAAGTGCTCGCAAATCTCTACCATGCTTGCATGCACAAAATCCTTGGGCCGTTGAAAGGTCCCGGCCTCGATGGTGTTGAGATGGCGAGCGGCGATGGAGTAGTTCGCCGGTGTCATCCGATACTGGCTATTTTCGCAGGAGACTATCCGGAGCAGGCTCTTGTGACCGGGGTCAAAATTGGCGAGTGCCCAACGTGCCCGGTTCCACGAGATGAACTGGGCAGTTTCGAGAATTTGTATGAGCCACGCGATCTCGCGGCAGTACTGGAGGCGCTTGGAAAGGCGGATGGGGATGCAACAGAGTTTACGAGGGCATGCGCAGCGGTAGGCATCAAGCCTATCTACCATCCGTTCTGGGAGGACTTGCCTTTCATCGACATTTTTCTGGCCATCACACCCGACGTTCTCCACCAGCTCTATCAGGGCGTAATAAAGCACATTGTCTCTTGGCTCAAGGAGGCTTTCGGCCCGGTCGAGATTGATGCTCGCTGCCGCAGGATGCCGCCTAATCACAACACCCGCCTCTTTCTCAAAGGAATCACGACATTATCTCGTGTATCCGGCACCGAACACAGTCAAATGTGCTGCATCCTTCTCGGTCTTATTGTTGATCTTCGGCTACCTGAGAGGCAATCTACAACGCGTCTCATTTGCGCTGTCCGGGGATCCCTCGATTTCCTCTATTACGCCCAATACCCCCTTCATTCTTCTCAAACTCTCGATCAGCTCAATGAGAGCCTTGAGTCCTTCCACGCGAACAAATCCATTTTTGTTGACCTTGGTATTTGGGAGAACTTTAACCTCCCAAAACTTCACAATATCTCCCATTACCCTCTATCCATTCACTTTGTCGGAACCATCGATAATTACAACACAGAGTACACGGAACGGCTTCATATCGATTTCACAAAGGATGTGTATCACGCTACAAACCGTAAAGACGAGTACATTCAAATGACGCTCTGGCTTGAACAAAAGGAGAAGGTTTTGTGTCATGACAAATTCATTTGATGGCTTGCCGCTGGTTCTCCACCACCCACCAAGAAGAATTCCGAGTGGCGGCCTGCAGATATTATCCAGCACCGACATCTCCAAATGACAAAGTACCCGTCTGTCTATGGCGTCAAACTACCCATACTCACAGCGAAATACGGGGCTGAATACTTCCGAGATGCTTTCGCCCGCTATGCCGTGGGATTCAACAACCCCAATTTTACAAAACAACAGCAGCGGATAACTTCTTCCTTCCATTCCAGTCCATCTCAGTGTACCACAAAATCAAGTTTTGGAATGAGGACCCGTTGGGCTGGGAGAATAAAGGTGATGCATTGGACGTTGTTCATGTTAAACCGGGGTATTCCACCCGGCAGGTAATGTGCGTGTCGGGTCGGGCTTGAAAGCCCGGGCTTGGGCCGGGTTTTGATGCTTGGGTCGGGAAAAATCCCAAGCCCGACCCTACACCCAGGGTCGGGTCGGGCTCGGGTCGGGCTTGGGCTCAGGCCCGGGCTTGAAGTATTTTTCTGGTAATAGTGGTACCGGGATATATAAAAAAATGTTAACTTGTTATTTAACCTCTGGATTAGTGACACTTACTACTTCTGAACACTACTCACCATTTGGATATAGTATACGTATGTCCAACCAACTGGATGTGCAGAAAGCTCACATCAATGAATGGAGAGTTGCCGGCGGAGTCAATCTTGAAAATTGGTCTGTACAATCATATGAATGGTTCAAACTTCATGGGGTAAGGTTCTATCGACCAGCAAAATTTTAAAGTTGAGACCAAATCTTCACTTACAGACCAGAAGTTGAAGGAAAAGATAACGCAAACCGACCCGGGCTCAAGCCAGGGTCGCAGGTTTTGAAAAAATCCAAGCCCGACCCAAGCCCTACCTGAGCCCAACGTCGGGTCGGGCCTGGGTCGGGTTCAAAAACCCGGGCTTGGGTCGGGCTGGGGCCTGAGCCCGAGCCCGGCACAACACTACCGGCAGGGCAGGCCAATTGGTGGACGCTTTGACACTGTACTTGTCAACGATGGAACAGGGAAACATTGCGGCGTCAAAGGTGCGCTTCTCAAGTTGTTGTCAGGATATTACTCATGCCGACTGTTCCGATAGGCTACCATATTGGTCAAGTCCGGGTGGTCTTCTCACTTCCAGACCGTGTCTTAGGCCACATGTTCCCAGGTCCAAAACCACCGAAACACTTGGCTTACATTGAATGGTTTTCAAAATTCCCCAATTCACCAGATCCCAATCACGGGATGTACAAAATCTCGCGACCTGAGGAGTGTACCGGAAGCATCATTCCTGTGGCAAATATTCGAAGGAGTATCCACCTCTTTCCACAGTTTGGGCCAGTCGCTCCTCGAGGATGGACCAGAGAGAACATATTAGAGCTTTGTACAAAGTTCTATGTAAACCCGTGGTCAGACCGACATACTTATGTTACTGTACGTTGACCTCAATTTTGACATAAGGAAAATGTGCTGTATATATTGTACTCCAAAAAATGCATTCCTGGTACCGGTTATGACATTTTAGCAAGAAATATGTCGGAATGGCTGATTTTGGACGGGTTGAAGTAATTGACGGCAATTATCTGATAATTACCAAATCTGGATTTCCCTGATGTGGAAGACCTGGCTGAGGGCTCCGCTTCATGCGGAATTCATTCATGCGATGTAAACTTAAACATTCACAGCATCTTGTGGGTTATCCGACGGCCTTGCCTCGTCTGGGGTTGCTCATTTGCCAGTGGGTTCAACTTCGCCATCCCATCGGCTCTGCCACCTGGAGCCGGCTCACTGTGGAAAGGGTTGGCAGTCAGATCAAGTGTGTAAGCATTTGATCCGGCTTTTCGGCATTTAGATCAATTGCCAAAAATTTTGACTGCAACTCGACACCCTTGCATCCACTGCAGAACTTTTGAGTGCAACTTGAGGCCCTCAAGTCAAATGTTCTCCATGCACTTGGGAACATTGCAGTCAAATTAACTGCATACAATTTTTTTTCAAACCATGTCGCCAGTCTGTGTGCCGAAAGCGGGCGCCATCTTTGTGCATGCTTGCATCGGAAACCGACGTCGACGCGTCGCGACATCGTTGACTCGCTCAGGCTGGCTTTCTCTCGAGCACTAGGTTCTTGTAACTCGTTCCACTAATCCATTCTGTTCCCATCCCGACTTTTTCTTCTTCCCTGATCTTCACTCCCTCCGACGAGCAAGAAAACTTTGAAGAAAACCGAAAGAGAAGAAGAAATGGTGTAACAGTTAACTGCACCCAAACTGCACCCCCAACTACAATAAACTACGCTCCGGAAGTACGGGGCGTCGCCACCATCGCATGATTGAGCGAGGGCTCTGCCCAGAACTCGTCTCTTGTGCTTGCCCTCCCCACCCCTCCTGCCCGCGCCGTTGACACCTTCCTCAACGGATAACGAAACCGGACGCACGACGCACGAGATGTTGGCTGATGCTACATGCATGATTATTGGGTTGTTGGGCGCACGGCGGCATTGTACTTCTTTGGCGAGCTGGGCGTGGCTGTTCACAAAGACATGAGTTGTGCAGCGTGCTCTTCGATGACTTCCGCAAGGGCTTTCATCTGCGAAATACATAGAGGAGAGAGGTGCAGTTGAACGGGTTTGGGTGGGTATTTCTCTATTATCTTCGCGTTTTTATTCCATTCCCTTGCTCTCCACCAATCTTCCATCCTTTCTCCTCTTTCGGCCCATCTCATTTCGTTGTACTCGCTCTCCTCCGTCGATCTGCATCGATCTGCCCAATTTTTCCTACATGCCTCTGCGCCTCCGATCCAGTCATGGCCCCCAGCAACGCCGAATTCGAATCTGCCTCCGACCTTGGCAACGACTCCTAGTACGTGCAAAACAACCATCATGCCCCAGCTCATGTCCCACTGGCTCGGCACCGCTACCGTCAAGAGCAGGAGTTTGATGACAGATCTGTACGTGTTCTTACCATGGCGCCTTACATCCTGCTCAGTTTTTCTTCCCTCTTTCTATTGCTTTTCATCTCACCTTTTCACCATGACCTTGCACCATCTTCGCTACTATCCTCGCCGCTTACCTCGTGCTTACAACATCTCATGGGGCCTAACACTGACAGCTGCACCCAATCCAAGACGAACAAGACCACCTGCACTGTGACCGCCAACCGCATTGTCAACCCCGTCCTCTCTGTCGTCGCCGACAGTCGAGGTGGCATGGCCAACGCGGAGTCGGGTGCGAGCATGAGGAACGTGCCACATGGTAAACGGGGACTTCGGCCTTGAGATTAATAACACAACGTACGCATGAACATTGAATATACAGATTACGTCCGGCAGATCCGGCAACAACATTCTGCAGGATATCAGTCTCCCTTCACGGGCTGTCTGGTCCTTTAGGTGTAGATTTCATCCTTACACGCTGACACATAAAATCCCTGGGGCGGGCATGTACAGAAGATTTCAGAAGCTAGATTGTATTGAGGTTCAAGAGTGAGGTGATAGATGCCCTAGGTGACAAGAAGGGTTGCGGGACACCGCCGGGGTAAAGACTCTAATTTATCCTGAACCATTTCTGCGCTATTGGCACTTCCTTCAAGCTTATACTGAACCTGCAAGATTGTTCTAAACCTGAAGCACGTCAGCTATCGTGGATGTCAATACATTTCCTGCATGATCAAGGCTCGGGTTTGTCCTTCACGTCGATCCTTTTAATCCCTGCAAGACCTTGAACATCTTTCAAGACCTTGACTGTCCTTCACGGGACGTATAAGATCTCAGAATTTTCTCCATGCCGATGTATGTCTTGCAGACCTCATGCCCAGTGAGAACAGCGGGGAGACAACCTGAGCTAGGCCGAGACAGATCGAGAACTTCAACAGTTTCTCGATCTGCCTCGCCAATTGGGACATAGCTCGATATGTCTCGACAGCTGATCAAGGGAAATTGAGATGTGTTGAGTTACATTGAGTACACCATCGAGTTGCATTGAGATTCATTGATTATTACAGTGCTCCTACGGTTCCGTTCCCATCCCTGTTCCCGTTCCCGTTCCCGTTCCCGTTCCCGTTCCCGTTCCCGTTCCCGTTCCCGTTCCCGTTCCCGTTCCCGTTCCCGTTCCCGTTCTTGTTCTCGTTCCCGCACTCCGCGTTACCATTGCACCCATCCTCCATCGTTCCCGGCACCATTGTGATCTGAACATGCGACGATGCGTTGAAAAACACCATGTTCTCGAAGAACTCGACGTACCGCCGGCCCAATACAACAAAAACGAATCTATAACAAGAGTTAATAACATCGGATACCACAGCAAGATGGTCACACCGAGACAAATGCAAAGCTAACGAGCATAAAAGCCTAGTGTCAACACGTCAACACTCGACTTATAATTGAGCAGATGGCCTGACTGTGGACTCACAATCCAGTTCCTGTGGCTGCCTTCCTGGCCTCCTCGGTGGCTATTTTGCTCCGGTTTTTCCACAACTGGATGGTGATTGAGTACATCATCTAATGAATATCAATTCACACGAACCTGGGAGTCCTCAGCCAAGAGATTGTCGAAGTACTGGTCCAAAATGACCTTGGTAACTCGGCCCTTAGTGATGTAGTCCATCAAACATAGGTTCCTAGTGTCGCTACTGTTAGCAAAAAAAACAAAAAGGGAACATGAAAACATGCCTAGCGGTTTTAGAACTGCTCGCGCGAAGGTAGATAACCCTCTCTTGCTGGGATGTTCCTTCTCCGGTTTCGGCATTCACAGTTTTACTTTTCTTTGCACGAGCGGCCTCTGTTCGAAGTGTGAATCATAAGAAAGTGAGAGAGAGAATGTAGACATACTTGGGGCATCTTTCCGAGTGATTTTCTCAACAAAGTCGGTGCGAGTAAGAGGGGCCGTGGAATTTCCGAGCGCAGTCCTGCAAAGCGAGAGAAACATTAGTTCGGCATCGCTCTGTATGGCAAGACTTACAAAGGATCATCCACCTGTTGGTGTACACTGTAGTCAGGACACGGAAGCAAAAGCTTAATGAAACATACCACAGAGATTACTCGGGGAGGTACAACTTTTACCGCCGGCGGGACCTCACGGGAAGGTACAGGTACAGTCTCTACCGTCGAGACCGCACGGAGAGGTACAGCTTCGACCTGAGCAGGTACAGTCAATACATTGCAGCATGCTCAAATGGTATATACCACAGAGACCACGCGGGGCGGTACAGTTTCTGCTGCCGAGACCGTCGTGCGGGGAGGTACAGTTTCGATCTGAGCAGGTGATACATTGAGGTCGATAGCGGGGGCAGCTCCGGCCACTGTTGATGCGCCAACCGAAGAGGAATCAATCGCTGTCCAGAGTATAAGCAATAAGTGAGGATTAGGAGGAAAGACATGACCTATTGGTTCGACCTCCATATCTATTCGCATTTCCGTGGGTTCTGCATCGGACAGTGAATCAACAATGCGCTATGGGACCCGGAGGACTAGGCTGTGGAAGCGGAGTAGCAGCAGGGGCGGGAACCTTGCGAGGTTTTGATTTTGATTTTGATTTGTGTTTTGGGTCAGGTTCATCGTCTGGCTGCTGCAAGGCTTTTCTCTTCGTTGAACCGGTGACAACTTCCTCTGCTTCCTCGTCGGCCAGGCTAGGCTCCACCTTCAAGTCGTGATCCTTCAGAAAGTTTTTGATCCAGCCTGAGAAGATAAGCGTAGCAATCCGGTGTGCCTTGTAGTCAAGTTCGCAGAGCATAAGTTCGGGGAAGTAGCGGCGCATCTCGTGGGCGTAATAGCTGCGAGCGACAGAATCTGCGTCGTTCCAGTGCTGGCTTGCAGGTAGTCGTCCCTCCATATTGAGATACATCCAGATCTTGCGTGCTTGGGCATGCGCAGCCTTCGCACGTTGGCCGGTAATCGGTTCGCCATCCTTGTCTTCGATAAACCAGAACATAATGTTTTCATCATCTGCAGAGAGGCGTTTGGAGCCGCGTTTCGATTGCGCATCCGTCATCGTGGCCTTTCCATTGGCTTTTTTGCGGTGTTCGTGCTCTCGGAGGTACTCCGCTTCGGTCCAGTAGTTGTTGTTGTTATGGTCAGCTTGGTCCAGAACTTTGAGATGTTCCATAGAGGCAGACGGCAGTAGCAGGTTGTCAGAGGTATCGGTATGTGATGCGGCAGGTGCTGATAGTTTGTCAGAGATGGCGGTAACAAGCAATGTGTATGCAGAGCTAACGAAAGTGTCAAGTAAGAATGTATAGATGATGGCAGTAGACGTACTTGAGTGTATCAACATCAGGAAAAAAGAACATGGCTATCCAGCACTCAGTAGCTCCGATAGCTGTGGTAGTCGGCTAGACAAGTCCCCAAATACCAAGCACCTGGTAGCAGTCCACCAAATCTCGGTAGCTCCTGGTAGCTGTTCACCAAAGCTCAGTAGCGGTCTAGTAGCAATCTGATAGCAATCCTTATACGCAAAAGGACCCGTTCTGTGTATTCTTATTACAATCAATTGCCTTGGTTCAAGGGACTTTTGCGGCCGACAATGTTGTTGGGAAGAGAATATTAATTGTTCTGATTAATTAACTTTAATTTAAAGCTACCGACTCTGAGGATCGAACGCAGGACGTCGCGCGGACGGAGAAAACTTAAGACCATACAAAATACCACTAGACTAAGAGACTGTTAAAAGAGATCAAACAAGGCTGAACCTGGCAGCCTACCCCGTCCCATTCAATTCTCTCATGTACTGTTCAATTATATATGGGGATCCATTCTCTTAGTATCGGAGACATGCTCTAGCCTCTCAAGATGGACTGAGGCCAAAGGGCCAGTGTAATGCAAACCATTTTACACTATACACTGATATTTTTTTCAAAAGGTGTAAACTCTCAACCAGCAAGTGACTTTGGAGTTCAGCACTGTCTCAAAGTAATCAAATTGAAAGGAAATGGTGAAGTACCAAATAGTTTCATTGGCAAAACATGCTATACTCCAATAGGGTGTTTCAAATATCCCAACTTAAGTTCCAACTTGGTGTCCACCCTAACTTTGCTCCCGACTGCACAAGAAGTTGGAACATGAAATAGGCCAGAGAAATTAGTTGGATATCAAACCATGATGTGGACCAGGACTCAACATCCAATTTTGTGTCCGACTTCATGTTCCAACTTCCTCTGTCTGATTTGGAAGGCTTCTTGTGCTTCCCAGTGAGAAATTAGGAAAATTTACACTCAAAGTTGGGAGTCAAATTTTCATATTTGAAACACCCTTATGTACTCACTCATGAATAACTCTTCATTAGTCTTCAACTCAAATCACAACCAATTTTTTTCCTCCACCCTGATATTGACAGCTACTGAGCTATGGGTCATATGCTACCATCTGCTATGGACACCCAGCCCAGACGCTACTGATGCTACTGGCACTACTGATCCATAACTGAAACGCTACTGGAGCTACTAAGCTCTGACTGAAGTGCTACTGGGCGCTACCAAGCGCTACTTGCAATCACACCGAATGCTACTGGTGCTACTGGCACTACCACTGCTATCAAGTTTTGGCTTGAAGCTGGATAGCAAATTGTTGTTTCCTGATGAAATCGTATTTTCAACTCCTTGTATGCTGCTTGTGCCGCCTTATACCGGTCTTCTTGTACTGAGTGCGCTTCATAAAGCTTCATATACTGCAGGTTTCGGTTCGCAATCAAAGACTGGTGGGTGGCTTCAGCCACGGTTGGGTTGAAAAGCGATCCCGAGGTGGATCCCGTCCGAATATGGTCCTGATATCATTGACATAAGTGACGCTAGAGTGATCCACTTCCAGCCACTTACCCAGTGATTATCCATGTTCCCTGCAAACATATCGTCGTTTGGGTCTCTTCCTTGGAGTTGCAGGAGTGTTGCAGAGGGTGAGAGATGTCCTCTGTGGAAGTCCGGAGAGCCTGAGATCGATGATGCGAGAGTGCGTGTGGATGCACTGCTAGACATCGTGGGGGATGGACTTGTTCTCCGCAGGCCAGGAAATTCGGGGAGAGGTTGCCTGGACAAGTCTAGAGGAGACATAGCAGGATCCCAGCGCGGTGGAAGAGACATAGTCGTTGTAGAATGTTGTTCAAGACGAAACGGCGCCAGTATCACATGCTTACGGAAGCCTTCCCCAAATAAGCGCCAGAGACAGTATTCGAATTGTGTCATATGCAACTCCCAAGCATATAGTGCAAATAAATGCAGGAGCGTGCTTTGAGGCATTTTCTACTCAAAATAAATCAAACAAGAAAAAAATTGTACTTTCCCAGACTCCCATAATTAATTACACTGTTAGTAAGTTGAAGTAGAACACCGTAAAAAGTTCAACAGTTCTCATAATCTACATCTGATACCCCTGCCATGGTGTCTAGCTCCAGGCCCATCTTACGGACCACGAAATAACGACCTTCATCAAACAGAACCATCCCAACAACAGACGAGATGAAATCTATATCAACCACCTCCATCACCGTAGCATCGGGCTCATCGCAGACCGCCAGAGTTTTGCAAGAGGCCTTCAGAAGTTCCAGGTCTGGCGATGAATAGCTACAAATCAAGGCCAGAGTCAGATCCTCATCCTCAACCTCTGTCTGGAAGAAAAGTTGAACCTCTGCATACGCCTCGGTGTTGTCAATATCGGTGAACTAAATAGGAACAATTGTTATTTAAATAGATGTGAAACCTTGTTTTAACACTCACCCGGACGTTCCGAGCCATCCTAACCTTGTTTAACACCTTCTGCTTTTCTTTCCAAGCAGAACGAGCAATTTGACCGTTCGGAAGTCGCAACCGTGCCCAGCGCTGCAGATGCGGCTGAAAGTTCTCCGGGTAAACTTCCCCATTCACCGCTTCCAAATATTCCCGGATGGCATCCCCCTGCGCGCCATGAATCACTTGATTGTATTCATCCCTTGCATGCAGAAGGATGTAACCATGGCCGAGATCCTCCGAGCAGTGCGGCAATTTTGGCGCTGGTTCCAAGTCGGGAATCAGTGATTTGAGCGCATTTACTTGAGCTCGTCTGACCGCACGCTGGGAGAGATTTGTGTATGGATTTGAATGCTGCTTCAGCTCCTCTCCAAGATTGCCGATGGTGCGCTCCATGGTCCACTGCGTATAGCATGTGCCCGGACCCACACAAACAACTTCCGGCGCTTGATGGAGTAGCTGATGAATACTCTGTTGGCAAAAGTGCAGCCGACAAGCCATGCGCTGATAGTAGAGCTCTTCAAACTCTTCAACGGCCTTGTAGAAATGCTTGTGGGCTTCAAGGACTTCCTCGTGAGCGATGTTTTTTTGATAGATGATCTGATACCCGTGAACAATTTTGCAATAATTCTTCCAGTAGACATCGGGAAGAATGCCGTACAGCAATCCGGGCCCAAGACCGAAGAGGTATGTGAGGCATTCCTGCACCTTATACCCGCTAGATATTTTTTCAGCAATATTGCACGGGGGCCGATCAAATGAACCGGGAAGGTAGGGAGTTGCATTTGCGACCCGCTCTCCATGCTTCACCCATTCCTCATCCACTAACACAGCCCAGTCCCAAGTACCCACATCATCGTTCGGATCACAGTCAAGGGTTCCTCGTCATAGGCCGAGGAACAGTTCGAACAGGTTTAAGATGAGATGCATGATGTCGACGGGAAAACAGCTGGGAACGGATAAAACTCGGCTCAGCCCGCTAAACAGTGTCGGCTTGGAGATCCCTATTCCTAGGCGACGTTTGGCATGTTGTGCATCGTTCTTTGCATCCATCACCAGGAAAAGAGCACGATGATAGTCCTCGGAGGATCCAGGAATGAGATTTCGGCCCGACACATCATCATGATCGCAGCCCTGGACGGTGTAGTTATCGGGTTTAAGAAGGGCTGGATAATATGTCGACGTGTGCGGCTTGTGACGGCTCTTCACAGGGCAGAATATGCGACAGCCGTAGGCGCCTGTGTGTCCAACGAGACCATCAATCATGGCCATTCCAGGGCCATCCGCAGTGCCGAGATGAAGGAATGGAAAATCAACGCGTGGGTTTTGGCTAGCATCCCAAATCTTCAAGCCTTCTTTCATCAGCGCCGCCAGATGGTAGAAGCCAGGGAAAAGGAACGATTCGGTGATTTTTGGAGGCAGTGGTCCGCCGAAAATGCCGCCGGGGATAACATATCATTTCTTATAGCGGCAATTGGTGTCAAGATCGAGAAAAACCCAGATGTACATCCAGCAGTCTGACTGCTTCATTGCGTACAGCTGGGCGCCGTCGATGGACATCAAAAGCAGCGAGTCGTCCGGCCGCAGCAGACCCTGCTCAACGGCATCGAGATACACCTTTCCGTGATAAATATCATTGTACTCGTCGATCCGAATCTTGTTATCGTCGGTTCGTTTAGCACGGATGTCTTCGGTTCGTCGTTGTCTGTGCCGCATTCGATTTGCTCCCTCCTTGCTTCGCCACGTTGCAACGCTTGGAGCACCGGACCAATCGGTATTGTGTCAAACTGTCTCCGCGCAACCTTTGTTTGACCGCCGCTGCTCTCCAGCTTCACGGGATCATAACACGGCTCGCCACACTTGAAACAGGCCTCCAATTTGTTGAAATGGGCGGTGTATGTGATGCACGAGCGGATGCACATGTCGTGGGTAATGGGGACGACACCGGTCAGGTTTTCAACCTGCTTTCTTATTTGATGATGAGAAAGCATCTTGACATGGGGACTATCTCTCTGGAATGCAGCCCGCGAATTTTCGTAGGTGGCCTCGGACGCATTTGAATCTGCCAGGAGTATATCGAGGGATAGTCGAAAGTCCTTGTCAGCGGAGATATCAACACATTCCTGAATGGGATTGCGCAAGCGGTAAATGACATCCGCGTCAAGCTCGCTCTCCTCCAAGGTTGCTCCTTCTAATGCGCGAATAAAGAGCTGAGTATTCCGCACAGATTCAATCGATGAAAGCTTTTCATGAATGGACGGAGTCAGGGGAGGAGGGTTATTATTGGGGAGCGGTTGAATATCCTCGGGATCTTGAGGTTGTTGGGGTAAAAGGACTGGCGACGGTGGAGGTGAGTCGCAGGTGGGTAATGGAGTATTCGGGTGTTCATCATCATCTACTTGGATTGGATCTGCCAGGCTACCGGGATCAGGAATATCCTCCTCCTCCTCCTAACCAAAACCGAATCATAGTCAGCAAATAGCAAAAAGGACATATTGACCCGGCAGACACACCAGAACTTGACCAAATCCATCGGAATCCCCTACCGTAAATGGCAGAGGATCATCTGAGAACTGCATGGTAGCGAAACCTCCATTCTCATTTGAGGATGTAGAACTCTGAGAAGCTGGGGCCTCCAAATCAGCAGGCTGCACATCGACTCGCCTTTTCTTCCGCGGCGGTGGCGCAAGTGCATCGTCCGTCCCATCTTCCCCTTCGAGTGCTTGCCCAAGTGCAGTATGCGTCTCCAGCGTTCCGAGTGGGTTTCTATGTGGAGCATGCCTAAAATATGTTGTTCGCGAGACTTGCTTCTGCCGTTTGCAAACCACGGGACAATCACAGAAATAAATAGCTTAGCTGGATGGCGCTGGGTAGACGTCCCTGAGCTCTTTTGTGTGCTCATACGGGATTGGCGCGTGCAGAGCGCCGCGCACTCTCCAGCAAGACGATGAGGGCGAGAGGAAGCATGCAAGATTTCACGTAAAATGTGTGTGCAGCCACTTTACCTACTTTTATGTGTTATCTACGTGCTTTAACCATTTGCGACGTCTCAACAGAACGCAAAGGAGCTCTGTGTCTTTTGCGCAGAGGATCAAGCACGTTGAGACGAACATTTTGCCCATTGGGGGACCCAGTAGTTGAACACAAACAAGTCACACCACAATACTGAGAGTTTCAGGTTGCGGACACAATACTACAATGCTGATCAAGTGGGGATGGTAATTGAGTGAAAGACCAACAAGTCTGAGGGGAACGAACTACACCTTCTACACACAATTTCAAACCGAAATTTGTCAACTAATTGGCTTGAATTATAGATAAGGACTGCTAGACGGCATGACGGACACGATACAATCTAGATGAATATGAAAATACCTTAGATGATGTCAGAAGGCGAGTTGAATTTTATATATAATTACTTGCAGAAACAGTTGGGCACCAGACATTCGCAGAAATTAAAGGAGAATTGGATGAAGCGTGGAGCTGAAAATATCGATGCAGTCGCCGGCACGCGAGCCGGAAGTATTGCAGTTATGGCCGCTGGTTGGCCTAGCCTGCGGAGATTTTCAGTCTCAGACACGGTGACAGAAATGCTGTCAACATAGAACTACACATGTTAATATTCACCCACCCACTGCAGGAAGGTTCTAAGTTGCGTATTCGAATCAAGTCATATCTCCGAGATGGCCGGAAATTTTCAACCAGGCCAAGTCGAGAAGTTACACAGTAGCAAAAAAACCGTGAACAAGAAGTATGAGTTCTGAATGGTGGCTATTTAGGCTGTGGTGCAGTAGTATCGAAATCAATGGTACAGAATTGAAAGATTCCTGTCCGCCTTGAGTTCGGACTTGACATTACTGTATCAATGCGGCATCGATTAAACCACCGAAGCCAGGACCCGGGTCGACGCGAAATCGAGGGATCCATGCGCTCGCGCTGACTTGACACGAATAGTCCACCGAGCACCCGATTCGTGCCGGCTGCGATTGCGCGCTACCAACTCCGTCCGGGATTCGAAACGACGTGCATGTGCACTGCTTGATGTGCACTTTTTGCTGGTGCATTCCCACGAAGCCATTTGGCAGCAGCGGGAGTGAGTCAGCGTCGGACTCCATTTTGAGGTGTGAACTGAGCACATTCGACGGACGAACTCGGTGCATTCCTGTGGAACGGACCGCGGGAAGCTCTTGACTTTCCGCCCTGATCACGTGCGCCAAATAAGGCAATTCGCGTGCCATGTTTGTTCCAAAGCGGTGAAGCGCCGAACCATTGTGACACTGATCTGTCACCTCTTCTCTTCACCCACCACCACAGACGACCGACCACCGCCGTTCTGCACACCGCACTGTGCGCTACCGGCGTCTCTTATGCCAGCCCACCGCATTGTCCACGCCCCGCCGATGCCGATGCCGCACGAGCACGTTGTGCACACGGACATATGGTTGTCGCAGGCGGGCAAACACGATATGCCACCCACCCGGGTGACAGCCGTGCGCTTGACGGGCATGCGGCATCGTTCGTGGGCAACGAGGAGCAGCGCTAGACGTGATGACCAGCAACGCGGATGCCAGTGTGCGCCGTGTGATTCAAAGACGCGTCGGCAACGCTGCGGCGGCCCGTACTGATGGTGGCAGCCTTTCCTGACACATTTGGTAGCACAATTAAGCTATGTGCTGGGCCCCAGAGCCTTCTTGTTGTTACCTATGAGTGTTGTACTTACATCTAGCCCCCTCTGTGGTACTACTAATAAATACATTTCAATGTCACCCTGTTTTTGTTCAGAAGATGTCCTTCTTTTCTCTGCCTATCTTTTTTGTACCATTGAAGTTGTTCACCAGCAGCGTCGAGCGAACTTCGAGAAATTCAGCATGGTCACAGTATTCCGGTCACTTCCGGCCGATGGTTTCCCATTCCTGGCGAAAAACGCAAACAAGGCACGCGAATTGCCTTATTTGGTGCACGTGATCAGGGCGGAAAGTGGCCAACTACCGCGGGAGGAGCTTTGTTTGTACATGTTTTGTTTGGAAGCCATAGCCTTCCAGTTCCTCTGTTCTCCTCCTCCCACCACAATCTCGCGCGTCCTGTAAGCGTCCCTTCACATTCCTCCCCCAAGATGCCTACCAAACCTTACTAGGAGGTCTCCCCCACAGTCTACACGCTTTACAGGTGCGTTTCAAGTCGAAACTGGGCTATCAACGGCTGAACAGTTGATTTAGGGGTTTTCCACCAACAAGGCCGCGTATGGCGACATTAGCACCTTCAGACACCCCGGGCCGGTCCTTGTCATCTTTGTGGGTCACCTATCTCCCGTTTGACGCGTTTTTTTCGACCTCTTGCTGCGCTATGACCCACACCCGGGACGACGTAGCGAGGTGGTGGATCAGCCTTAGTTTTCAGCATACTGACCTAAAAAACTCACAGGAGATCCATCCATACTACTCAAGCTGACGAAGGACCAATGGTGGTGCGCCTTGTGTTGTTTTTCCCCCCATAAAATAGCGATATCCTGACATCGAGTACGACAGTCCACCAGCCGATGGTGATTTCATGGAGCTTGTATTTCACGCCTGCGCCGACGCGGAGCCGCACCGGGAACCAGGCGCAGAGGAGTGGGACGAGCATGCTTCTAGGACAGTATTTGGGCCGCCAGGAGCGACTCGATACAGCACTCGAACAACACGCACCAGGGCTCGGGCTACCGAAACGCAAATGCGCATTACAGTGACGGCCATGCTGTCCACGTCAACCCTCGCGTTCGCTCCGAGACCGTCCTCCCTCCTTCAGATGCCGAGCGGTGTTGTGGACACCGATTTGGGTGGGAATCGGCCGCCGTGCAGTTCGTGCGCGTCGCTCGGGGGGAGTTACTGCCAACGGCATCATGGGTCGCTGCCGCGGCGAGTTCTCTTCCCCTCTCTTTCGACGTCGACGAGGATCTACTCACAATGCAGAAACAGGGACAGGGACAGGCGCGGGCCCCACCGACTTCCTTTCGAACTTGCACTCCCACTTGCATTCGCACGCACGCGGAAATACAAATACCGGTGCGGGCAGAGATGGAGACGGGACGACGCACTCGGCATGCTCATCCGCGTCGTACGAGGACGGGAACGATAGGTTCGGCCCGCATGCGGGGATCGGGCTGTATGGCGGGGGTATTCTGGGGCACATGTGGGGATGCATAATCTGATGAAGGTATGCCCCAGCTCGTCGTCCCACGAAACCCCTGCCCAGCACGCTGACCTCTCTCACAGTCAGTCCAGGACCATCCCATGCAAGTCGGTGCGATCCTCCTACTTACCTATGGTGCGTGATGCCGTGCAATCTGTCTCTTTTTCACAGCTTTATTCTGCCGTTCAACACCCACGATTTTGCTAAGCTTTTGGCTCTACATCATCCACCTCGTACTAATTGTCCTTGCAGTACTTCCGCCCTCAAATCGTACTTGCCCGCCTTATCTCCCCGCTCCACACAATACACGTCAGCCAGCTTTTCATCCAAGTATCCTCGTCGCGAGTGGTCTTCATACTCACTGACATCTTGCTTCGTCTTGGGAAGGGTGAGATATTTTCATCGCTGAAAAAAAAAATTACAATGCTGAACGTTCCCGATCCTTCCGAGCACACTCTTATCCACAGGTGCAGCTCCGAATTATGTGCTTCAGTAGGTCGAGTTGATCATTTGATACCTGCCAAAAAAATTGACATTGGTTGAAATTTGTAGAGGTATTCTGTGGGCTACGGAGCGCGTGTTCTGTCTACTGCAGTGTGAGCGATTAATGCCCCTTACTCGCTTCGCATTTGCTCATTCACATTACACATCGGGACAGACAGTGATGCCGGGCCGTAGATTCTGTGAGGTGTGTCTTTCCTTTGCGCATCTGTACTCATGCAGATTTGCTGCCAACAGTATTCTTTTTGACCATCGTCGATTGAAGGTGAGCTACCATATGGTTCTGTCGCATTTTCTGCTGACACCAAGCCGTGATCATTACCGCAGATGCGCGTGATGCTCCCGATTCCAGTTTTACGGTTCGTTCCATTGCCGCCCACCACTAATTTCATCTTTCAGACAATGTTTATACCCGCATAAGTAAGTTGGAATCATCGTTCCGGGCTTTCGCTTACATGGTGGATGTATCGATACCACTGGATGTGTTGATCGAACACCCCGGAGGCAACAGATAAGTGCAGAGCGTCCCGAATTGAACATGTGTCCCTAATATCGGTTTAGTGCCCGCCGAGTTATGGAGGGGTTGAAGCGAAGATAGGTACTAGTCTCATTTGACTTCTGTTCTTTCTAATCCTCGTTCGCAGAGGAAATTGTGTCGTTTAGCTCATGTTGTTGTCTTGTCGCTGCGTCAAACTTAACTCAACTTTTATCGTACTCATTTTTTTTTGCAGGTCAACAATGATAGCGGACGTGGCAAGTACTCAGCAGCTGACGTCATCTCCTGTGAAACCTCTGAACTCAATAGGGTATAGTACAGGATGAAATATACAGGCTTTCTACTCAATATACCGTAGTCAGACCAATAGCGCAGATAAACTGGATCCGACTGCAAGACTACAGTCAAATCAAATGCCAAATTAAATGCCAAAATGATCAAAATGCAGTCCATTTGAATATATACTTGCAGTCGGATCCATTGTGAGGTTGCAGTGAGACCCATTGCTTCACTGCAGTCAGTCCGAGTGTTTGACGGCAATTGATCCGACTGCACACAGTGCCGCGGCTACCGCCGCTTTTCCACACCCACAAATATTCAAGAACTAAACGAATCTGAGACAAGAACACAGAAAACTTAAAACTTTCAACACATAAGAACCCGGATACTTGAGTTACGTACACGTTGGCGCGTCAAAACGCCGCCACATCCTGGGGAAATGATCCATCGCGATCTCTAGTAGAGTATCCCCACGCTCTCATCTTTCCTCCCCTTTTCTCACTTGCTGCTGCAGGTGTGCCGACACAACTGCCAGCTGTCTCATACACTTCTCCACGGCAGCACAACGTCTGCCAACACCATTGCCAGCTGCCTCGTATACTCCTCCATAACGATCGCAACGAGCGCAGCGAGAACTGCTGTGTGGCTGGTATGGGGTCTAACAAGGATGCCGTTGCTTCGTGATCCTCCTTGGTGATGCCAGACTGGGCCAAGTGGATGTGCGTGCCCGTAGGAGGATGTAAGATGGATTGATTTCCCCTGGAATGCTCAACGATGCTGCATGGGGGTTCGGTGCGAGGATGAGGTGGTAAAGCGAATTGAATTTCTCGGAAGGTGTGCACAGACGTGGAACGAATGCGAAAGTTTTGCAAGCTAGGCGGAAGAAACTGTGCTGGTGGCATCAAAGAAAAGAAGTGTGAATGGTGGTTCATCCTTACTTCTCGAGCGTATTCGTCTGAGTCTGCTGAAGTCCAGGATGCCGTGGACTCCATGGCTTGCCAAGTTAGGTTCCCAATGGTTGGGAACTGAGCAAATGGTTGGGTCATGAAGAGAGGGCGCAGTGGAAAGGATCAGTTCCTGAAGTTGTGGGAGGACGCAATGATATAAGCGTGGAATCCCTGGGAGAAACTTAGCTGTAATTTCAGTACCGTTTCCGAAAAGTTGGCAGGGTTGCCATTAAAGTTTAAACGTGTCAGGATGGGGCGTCATAATACTATGTTTTTGCTATTCTTGGGGAAGGCATCACAGTTTCCGGTGTGGGCCCAAAGCCATCATCCAGTGCATTGGACCGGGTGAGGACGCGAATCACTGGCACGTAAATTACTGGTCCACGTTTTATTTTTATTTTTTATTTTTTTAGTGGAACGTTAGCAGATTGGAGCAATAGCAGAGGCTGCTACTCGTTCACGCCGCTCACTCGCCGCGACGCTCCCGAGCCGACATAGTCGTCCACTCCGCACCCGTTGTTGAGGCCTTGGACTTTGTACCCGGCCAGACAGAAATTCAGCCACCCGAGGGATTGCGCAATCGCACTTGTGCCCGATTTCTCGCTGCACGTCGTGTGGGGCTACGGCTTCCCTGACTCCAGGACTCCGAGGACCAGGACTCGGGCCGGGAGAAAATGCCGCAATGACGCATCTAGTGCCGCATCAGTGCCGCATCACTGACGCATCATTGCCGCATCTACCTCCCGAACTTGTAATTCACTTTGTATGATGTTTGAAATAGCCCGGATGACTACTGGATAGCATCTTTTTGTGGGTTTGTGCCGGCTCGCGTCCATCTTTGCGCCCAAGTTGACCGCATCCCGGACCAGCATAACTTTGTGGTTGGTCCGAAGACAATCCACTACTTCTACTCCGTGGTTGTAGAGAGATCGTTCTGCGAACGATTTTCGGTGATACCAGATTGGCATCTCGTTCTGGATCTCACGCGACACCGCGATCGCTTCCATGTCCAACCCGTATGTCTTTCCTATCTTAAGCATGCGGGACAGGTCGACTCCTACAGATGCCGACGACCTCTTAGGCTCCCACGATTGAAGGTATGTATTCACTCGGACTTGAAACTTCTTTGTGTGCTGATTTCTCATCTCGTCCGTCTATTTTCTTGGATAGGATATCGTCGGTCACAGAGCACCACAGCTTCTTCTTCGGAGAAGGAAAGCTCTTTGTTGCCTCTTCAATGTTCAGGGCCCGCCGTGTTTACATGTACTGCCTGCCACTGCTGAAGGCTTTGCCCAGTAATGTAGCTCCCAGTCTTTGTTGCCTCTTTGTTCAGGTTCAACAGAGTCTTCCAGGTGACACCGTGACTTGCAGCGCTTACACACTGCCAGTGCCTCCCACCGCTCAAGGCTTTACCCATATCGAGTTCGAGTCTGTCTTCAACGTATCTACCAATTTCATCCACCCACTGACCCTGTAGGCCGTAGGTGATGTCCACCAGTAGAACCCAACCAATCTCAAACATTCTCAAGTTGAAGGCAGACTCGGAGACCGAATCAGTGGAAAGGACTCGGAGCTGCCCAATGGTTTATATATAATTTTATCTTCTCCTCTAATTTGTTTGACCAATACTTCCACTATCAAGGAGTGCCACTTGAGGGATGTCACAGAGAGCTCGAAGCTTGGCGGAAATGGTTACGGAGGACTTTATGAAGTCGCGCCACCCATGTGGCGAAATGAAGCAATGAGGGGTGTGCTCGCGGAACTTGACATGTTGCACATCAGGAAGATGTGTCAACAAGAGGATAAGCACTGCGGATCCGGATAGCTAGCATACCATATAGAAGTTCAGGACCTGTGTACACGGCAAAGTTGTTTCTTCTTAATTCCTAGAACTGCCAGTTTACTACCATTCCCGGTACTAAAGGGCCCGCTGAAGCGAACCTCAAGAGGATCCTCGTTACACGAAGAGGTGCAGAGAACTTGAAGACATGCATTCATAACCAAAGCGTCAATAGTTCGACGGCAGTTCATTGGCTCGACATAGACAATTGAAATACAGCCCATCGAGTGAGATAAATTATAATTGACGTGCACATCAATTCACATCCGAGTCTGAAATAAGTTCTAGAACATCAACAGGCGCGGATTCGCGATCGTGGTGCGTGCACAGCATGAAAGGATGCGGGACGGCGACGAGAAATATCTGTAGACAGACGATATTACTACTAGATCTCCAGTAGCGCGTGTGCTCTGCGGGGACGCGCCAAATGCGAGGATGACTCGGCGCGTGGCTGTGATTCGGAACAACCCCTGCGACTCGAAGGGACAACAAAGCACAGCGGCGCGCCTCTAGACGGTGAACCAACGGCGCCTCAACGCAGCAGGACCGCGCATTCGATTCGCGCGAATGGCACTGCGCTGCCGGATGACGCAGCGGCACGCGTTAAACTGGGGGCAGACGGCACACGAGTCGCCTCCGGGCGCGCACCACGCCAGTGGGTCGGACTACCCACACGACCTCACATCATAGCGCATACCACCCATCGATTGGACCGGGGATGTCTTCGTTCGCAGGGACACGCGCAGCGAATGGGCCGGCGGTTCAGGGACAGAATAGGGTGTGACGGAACCAAGCGCGCAGGACGCGCGCGGCGCAGACGAGCAGCAGGATGCGGTTTCATGCTGCTGATTTCGAAGCACGACTCTGTGCGTTGAACTTGCGGTCTGGTTGTGGCGGCCAGCGAACTGCGGGTTGATAACGCGGAAAAAGGCGCGCAAGTCGAGACGTCAATTCGGTGAGTGGCGAAATGTTTGAAAAAGAGCAAACTGTGCGCACCAGCGCCTGTGCAGCATGGAGGTTGCAAGCCCGTGTGAACGTCGATATCTCAGCCAATCTCAAACTTTTCCTTCAACCAGCAACTGAGGCAATCTTCACCTTGACTTGAAACTAACTTGAAGCTCATGCAATGGTGTTCGCATTATCGACTCTCTTGCTCTTGCACCATTCGCGGCATCATAATGCAGTGTAGTAACCACTGCGTATCCTTCAAGTTGCGTATCCTCAAAGAAGCTGTTGACGAGGAAGGACTTAGTCTCGGAAAAGCTTAAGCCCAGCCTCTCATGACATCCCAATTTGGGAACCCTGTCATGAGAGTCTGGGTCTATCTCAGGATAATAGCCGTACCATTGCGCTATCAATTTTGATGGATAATTCCCACGGCCTTAGCTCTGCTAGGGACAGTGCCTCTTCTACCGATTTTTGTCCAATCGTACAGAAAGAGTCAGTTTTATGCAGTTGAAATCTGTTCTCCACCTCTGGGTTGGTGCAAAGCCGTTTCTATGAGGGCAAACCCAAGGGCACGGGATTTTTTAGTTACCGGCGACACCGCCACAGCAACGAAACCGCCGAAATTGCACGCCTCAGTAGGGATCACTTGGAATAATTATGAGTAGTGGGGAAATGCTTTTTCATTGTATGAAACTAAGTCTCCTCTCATGATTTAGTAGAAGCAGGCGATGGAGACCCAAACATAGCTGAGAAGTCCGTGGGAATTATCCATCAAAATTGATAGCGCAATGGTACGGCTATTATCCTGAGATAGACCCAGACTCTCATGACAGGGTTCCCAAATTGGGATGTCATGAGAGGCTGGGCTTTTCCGAGACTAGGAAGGACTTAGCAACCAGAGGAACCAAATGACGAAGTAGCAAACGGAGAGAAATCGGGTGCAAGTCGGGCATCATTGATCAATCATTGATCATAAGCATTACCAGTTCAAGTTGAGGCGTTGGGCAAAAGAGGTTGCGCACGCCGAAGTGCACGGCTGAGAAACGAACCCGCAACGAACCCGTAGTAGTACAAGTCCTCGCCAGGTTCAGTTTTGGGTCGGGATTTCGTCGCTATTGAGTCATGTTGTGCCAAAGTTGTACCCAGCAGCGCACAAGTAACCCACAACCTATCATAATAGTGCACCGTTTTTGTAAAATTTCACCCACGTCATGACGGCGTCTACGTCGAAGCAAGAAGCTTCGAAGCTTAATTGCTCGCTTCGCTCGCAATTCTACCCTACACACGTGACTGGCTGGGGGCTGGAGGGTGCAACAAACAAGGATGAGGGTAAGAGGCCGGCAAGCGGCAGGGAACAAACAGAATCAAGGACTGTATATAAATGTGCATTGTAAAAGTACACGAGACACAAGAAATAGAACTAGTGGTGGTACGAGGTTACGTGAAAATTAATCGGCCTCATCAGCAGGCCGGCGCTGTCGACACATCTAGGACTGGTTGAAGGTTCCTACAGGTTCCTCACTGGCTTTGCAGTTTTCAACAGCCCTGTCTGTAAATAAATATGGGAATTGGGGGGTAGTCACCAGAAAGCGGAAGATTCAAAGAGCCGGAGTTGGGTAGAGGTTGTAGCGACACAACGGGAGGGTCCGGAGCTTTTTTGTACGGTTTGTACGGCGCTATAGATCTCCTCCAGAATGGCTATAGGAAAGTAACCAGTTCATTCTGATTACAGAACAATCAAGGACGACGGAGAAGAGCACGCAAAGTCGTCTGAGAGTGGTGCAATGATCAAAAAGTCGTCTGAGAGTGGTGCAATGATCTGCTGTTGTCCAGCGTTGAGTCTGATGAACGAACAAGGGACGCCCAAGTGCAAGAGTATTGCTGTAACTCGGACACAATGAGAGCTCGTTTTTTCTGGGAGACGCAGAGCCGAACTCAAGCTGTGGATCTAGGATTGAAGTTGGATTGAAGTTGCAAGTATATGGCGAAGATCAAGGTTTGTTGTTAATTAGATTGTTGGTTAGGGCCAGCATATTTTGGGACAGATGTCGATGCAGCTGCGATTAAAGGTGTCAGAATCCTTCCTGTAGTACAGACCATGCACGCAGTGGCATGCAGAAAAAGAATTGACCTGCGATTTTGGGCGTCTTTTGGGTGCCTTCAAGTTGCTGGTACTGGTTTTCGAGAGTCTACAACGTTTTAAAACTCTTGATTCAATGTTAGACCCACGCCGTTTCCGGGATGAGGTAGCGACAGCATTAGGAACGAGAGAGTTAGTTTTTTTGGGATTTCTGGAGAGTTCCGCTCAAAAGCCATCATCCGAACGGTCACTTATCAGAACCCCAACCAATCGGGTCAGCCAATAGCGTCGCAGTCACGTTTTTTCGCGGACATTCGCGACCCCCATAGGAACAAAAACAGAAACTCCGTTTCTGTTTGTTAACAATGTGTATTGGACAGTGGCAAGGGGGTCCACTTCTGCTGTATTTCGAAACCCGTCCTAACTTGATGCAATTTTTGCCGCTGAACACGAATATGCTTGTCCCGTGTTTTTTGGTGAAGCCGTCGTGAAGTTGCAACATGAAAGATTCTTCCCATATCCGGCCTTATCAGAGATTTGATGCGTCCAAAAGAAGGAATTTATCATGTGATGTCCAAAATGGTCTGGACTTTTGGGAAAGTCTTTTCCTTCAACATGGCACAAACTTCCAGTTTAACACTCGAAATAGACGCCGACGTGCACTCTGACAGCCTCTGGCTAGAAAAAAATCTGCTCTCGGTGAAATTGAGGCTTATATAAGCGAAATTCCCACGGTAGTTAGTTAGTTGAGGTCCGATTCCGCTGAAAAAATAAATTTGTAGGTGATATCATTTTTTCTTATCGTTGGATCCCCTTGGACAGTGGCTGTGCGGGCCTCCCCGTCTCAAAATCGTTCAATTCTGCTCTGATTTCAATGACATTTGGTTCAGTCGATGGGGATTTGTTAGCTGGTTCTGATGATACCGCTTTCATAGCCGGCGAGACGCTAAAATTGCATATTCATTTTGAGGGTTCTTGGTGGCTGTGTCCTATCGGAAGGTATCGGAAGGCTTTCTCGGCCTTTCCTTTCACTAGGCGCTTGCTGCCGCAAGCATGCACCTCACTGACCGGTTCGCTTTCCCCCTACATTTCCGATATTCTTACAATTCCGAGTGAAATAAACTGTTACATAGCAGACAAAATGGGGGAAAAATTAGAAAGCGCATGAAAAGTGCTGACATTCTAAGCAGGAGTAACTCCGCTCTCCAAGCTCTTTTCTCCCAGCTTAGCTTTCAAGTTCGCGGAGCTGCTCCCTTCCGGCCCAGCTTCGTGCTCGCATCTTCTATCTGTCATGGGATGGACACGCTGAGAAAGTGAGACAAGGAGGAACACGTACCTTTCCCAACTTCCTTTTCTATAACCTCGGGCGCCTTGTGGTTGATGTCGTTAACATAAAAAGCCAGGGGGGCCTTGTCCAGAGGACTCAGAGGGTTCAATTTAATGTCAATGATGTACAGTGCAACCCATCGGTAGCGGATCCAATGAAGTGTCGTATTCGATGAAATGATTGTTTGAATCAAAATTTTCATCGCAGACAATCTAATCAAGGAGACGTTGTGTTTATTTGGTTTTTGCACAGGGGTAAAATATTCTCGAGACGCATCCTCCTAGTGTTTGGTGGTGTGTGCAGGCAATCTTATCTAGAACACTTTGTGCAGCTTTGTTCTTTGCACAGGGACGTAATAAAGACGAGACGGATCCTCCTAGTGTTTGGTCGTGTGTGACACAATCTTATCCAAATCTTATCTGCGGTACTTGGTACTATTTGTTTTTTGCACAGGAGAGTAGGGATTTCCAGTTCGTGGGACCTAACTTTCAGTGAGGTGACGTCACTGTCTTCTTCGCGAGCACCCCGCGCCTCAGCGGATACATGTTATTCCCGGTGATGGCACCAATCATTACCACAACAATCCCCCGCCTAGCAAATCCCGCCCAGGTACGATCCGAAGGCTGCACCCTCACAAAATTGCTAAACTCCGAGTCACAGCCAAGTCACAGCACGTCCTACTCTGCTCGACTCCTGCAAGGATGAAGCCGTGGGTTTCAACAGCTCCAACTGGGTGCTTGCAAATTTTGTGCTACTTTTACATCCTAGCCTTGTTGGGCTCGCAACAGTTTTTCTCTCGAGTTCTCAATTCAGCAGCTACAAGCATCTCTCTCGTCTGGAACTGCGTTTCTCTCTGATGGCCTATGTGATTTTCACTGGGTTCGGTACGTCTAGTTTCCAATTTTTTGTCTAGGGCTTTTCCGCAAGTCCATACCCGTCCGTACGTCCCGTGCGAGGAATTCTTCATTGTACAAGCTCATTTTCTGCCAGCGGTCCGAAAAAGTACAACGGTCGCCGAAATCTATCAGTACCTCGGCTTGCCTAGTGAACACCAGAACTTTTTTGACTTTACTCTGCGCCGCCACCGATTTTCCTGAGATGATACCATGGAGTCTCACAGCATGGGGGCACTGTCACATTTACATTCAAGATTCTCTGTACCCGGTGGTTCTAAACCTGGTCTGTCTAAAATCTTGGAGAGACAGCATTAATTCTTAATCCACTCTGTAGACGCGGAAAACCCAGTGATCGACGATATTTCGGACGACGAGGCCTTTTTCGATCCTTCCGAGTGGATTGGCGCTGGGAAATTTTTCAAGGATGGAATACGTGAACACAGCGTGTCGGGCTGTGCGGGAAAATTCCACTGCTTCGATTCGCAAGCTCCCCGATCCCGACATGCTTGTGTCACAATTCCTCACCGTACGCTTGCCCACTATTCTCGGTGATCGCGCAGCCATCCCACGCCGCACCAGCGAATGCTTCAGCTCAGACGTACCAACTTGCGACCCCGACAGAGTCTGGTCTATAGTTATTCGGCCACTTTCAATTGTCTACAACCTCGAGACTGCATTTCCTCAGGCCTGGCTTAACGGTGCACAATCTATCATCGATCCGACCGACACTAATCTACGCCTTCCCCTCTGGTCCCGGGCCTTTCATTGGAAGATTCTGGAGATCGATGAGGCGCAGAGTAGCCGGAGGGAAAGTAAAGACTGGCTCCCCGAGGACCAGCATTATATCTTAGACCATCTCGGATGGAACTCACATCATGCCGGTGCAGCGGATGGGCAGGTCGAGTGGACAAGACTGATCACCGATGAATGGCTCTGTGGCGGAAACATGAACGGTATCATGTACAACATAAAACAGCGCGTCGCTGCCAATCTCCTGCTCCTACAACACTTATCGCTTTCCTCATCTTCCAAGCTGCGATCATGAAATTATTGGCGACGCAGGGTGAAGATCGAGTGTTGATGCGTTTTGGGACGTTATGTCGAGGAGATCCGGTCGGGCAAGTCAAGATTGTATTTCCCGTTCACATCAATGGGAACTACCGGATGGCGTTCAAGGTTGAGCAGATGAAGAAACGACTGGCTTTCACGCCGCTGATTCGGAGCAAACATGTTGCAACAACTGCAAAAGCCGGTTTGGCTACACCCGCGATGATGAAGATCTTGTCGTCGAAGGCCAGATATGGTCCCGTTGGGTTTTTTTTTTTTTGAGCTTGTACGAGCAGGGCTTGCGTGGCAATCTGGACGATACTCTCATGGCCATAACTGGACAACCCGTTGAAAAAGTGGAACGCAAAAAAAGATCCAACGGGCAAATATATCCACGGCATGCGCTACCACCCCACGTTCGTCAAATACTGCACTCTCATGCGTTCGTACGGGCCGCGTTCCGGTGCCCAATACAACTTATTGAGTGAAATGACTGGAATGACTGGAGCAATCTCTCAGCGGCAAACGAGGTGAGCCAATTTAAACAAGACTTTCACATTGTTCTCAATAGTTTACAGGCGCCGGGCTGCGAAATCCAGTACCAGAATGACCAGCTCTGAGCTTTGCGCTGCGCCTGTTCCCCGCTCTCGAATTTGCAGAATTGATAAATCATTTCGGGCCGTGGATTTGTGCGGGTACGGCACGAAGGTGAATCGGAATAATACTTTCACAGCATGTCATTACTGATATGATTGAAAGTTACGACACCTTCTCACAACATCGACGGAATTATGCGAGAAGGGGTCCGCCCATGTTGTGGGTCTAACATTTCCCCTGGGCGATGTTCTCTTCAAAAGCTCTGAAGAGCAATCCGAAATCATCTCTAATATTGACTCTGCCGAGGCGATAGCGACCCAAGTCTGGGTCATGGCAATCCAGGTGTGTTTCTCAGCCCTGAATTTCACCTACCGAATCTCTTCTCATTTCTGCCCCGATATAGATTCCTTTACCCGGCATGCCTGTCTTCCCGGTTGCATTTATTCCCAAGAAGGGAAAGATGTAAGCAACAGATTATCGCGACTACCCCCTCAAGCTTCGCAGCCTGGGTGGAGAAGCGGGAATAAAGCTCCTGGCGACCAGTGCCGATGGCCCAAGGTTAATGCACAACGACTAATTAATGATGACTGCTGAGACTGAAACACACCTCTCTTACACCAACGAGAGGTACGGGGTATTCCTCAGTTGCCCAGTTTATGCCGATACTGGTCCGCACATCTGCACAACCGACCCCGATCATGCTCGAAAAACTGCCCGTAAGCATTTTCTGTATGGGACACATTTTCTTATCATGGGATTTATTTTCCTGTGCCATGCAGTGCTGATGTTCCTCCTCACTCTCATCGGGTGTCCGCTATACATCAAGGATATCTTCAATGCGGATAAACAAGACGATGGGGCGGCCCGACGACTATTCACAGACGTCCTGTTCTGATTCCTTGTCAACTCCGATGGAGATTTGCGACACCACTCACTAGAAGGTGTGTTTATACTGACCTTCATCTTCGGTGAGTCTATCAACGTGAATGTCAATCTCTGCATCAACTTACCGAATTGCAGGAGAGCTGTTCGATGTGTGGCGAAGAGTAGCATGCCGTACATCGAACGTGTTGTCTGCGTCTTCCGCGCCCGCCATTTCCTCACAATATGGCGCAGCAACGTACAATGCCGAGGCTCGGTATCCGGATTTATTTCAAGCGTAAAGCAGCTTCCTGGCCAATTCATGATTCTGCATTCTTATGCGTCTCTGCGACCAGTTCATTTTACTTACTCTCGCTCATCTGGAACGCTACCCCGGCATTCCCTTCAATGCCGTGGCATCACGGGACGCATTTTTTGGAGCATTTCCTCGGTATCACACGTTCTTTTCTCACCGACTTCTCGTTTGGTCAACTCGTTGAGATGTACAAGCCCATTTTAATTCGCGCGCGGATCCTGGCCTCCGGCCAATACAGCACAAAGGAGAAAGACTCAAATGACGGATACAACTTTGATCTCGTGGATTCCGGCCTCACGAAAGAGGAGATTTCAGCACTCAAGGGTATTCCCTCTCGTCGCGACATCGATCGGGCGTGCGAAACAGCATGGACCGAGGCTTCTGCGTTCGCTTCCCAGTTTGCCAGAATGCAGATTCCAACGCTTCCACTTGATTCGTCACAGATCCATCCACAATTTTGGGAGGAAGAGCTCTCCGAAAACGAAGAAATTCCGGAGGAGACAACACTGCCAAAGCTCGATCCGAAAACGCTTGACTCGGAGTCGGACACCCTGCGGATTCCACGTTCGAAAGAATCCCGGCGCTCGGGCTCTTCTCTGTCCCCTGCAGAAGCTCTGGCCCATGCATCGCACCACATTCTCACCGAGAAATACTTCGCAGAGGAAGCGGAAAAATCCAAGGCTGAGCTCGCACAAATCCATAAGCAGTTGGGATATCCCATTTCCCGTACTGCACTGTCGTCCCAACGTGCGAAACATTGCGCAGGGACACATGTACACTCGAAGCCGCTCGTAAACTACACTCGAAGCCGCTCGTAAACTACAAATCGATGCGAGTTATTTGGGCGGGAAGTTCTTGCTCAACCATGCAGCGCGAAGCGGTGCAGCAAAGTGAGGGTCTGCGCACCGAGACAGCGTTCCAAAAAGGCCGATACCGATGCTGGATTGCGACTGGGAAATCTGTCGAGTGGAAGGTTGGTTGAAATCTCAGTCTTGCTCTTGGTCGACTCATTGGTATGTGCAAATGTGCCAGTTGCATGCAACGGCGCACTGATTTCAAGCTTACTTCTAGTCCCCCTCATCAAGACCCGGGGCATCGATAGTCTCAACATACTGTCTCTCGATTTCCTGGTCATGATGCGAAGCGCGTTGCACATTTATCTAGGGATCCGAAGGTTAAAAGGGAATCTATCGGTCTGCCTCCGTTTCAGGGAAGCGTGAGAGCTTTACCAAAACCTTACCGATGCTGAAATGGTGGACGGACTAAGCTTCCTCAGTCTGTAGGTGTACGAACAGGTAATCTCAATATTATTTTGCGAATCAATTATACCAACTAAGGTTTGTAGGGATTCCTCGGGCGAAACATGTTCCAGCATGATTCCCCTTCACAAGGATAAAACCTCACGATGACGGGACCTGCTCAATATCTCGCAATGATGCCGGATGAGATCACTGGCAAGTTTTGTCCTCCCAGCAATTGCGACGCGTTTTGGAGCTCGAACCGGCCGGCGACGATGAAGATACTTACTACCTTCTGTCGCAGACGGATCAGCTAGGCCGCCATTAGCGTGTAGTCGACTCATGATCATAGGTGTATTAGGACTCAATCCCCTGACTCCGACGATTCACTGCCAGTGGCACATGTTCCGAAAACTTGCGTGCGCCCGGCCCGACCTGTGAATCGCTGAACTGCAGCACGGTGAGTCTTTAATTTGCCCGCGTTACTCTCGTCGCTGATCTGTGCGCACAATTCCCTGCTTTCACACACATCGACTCCTGCGACATTCGCTCGGCGAACGACTTTGCAGCGACCGCGAAGCCTTGACGAAGCCCATGAAATCGACGACCACCTGCATCGGTTCCGCCGATGTTTATCGTGGCCCATAACGCTTTCCTTCCTCGGAAAGAACAGGGACGCAGCACCTCGCCCGCCTCCACTCACTCTCCGAATGACGCTCTCGCCAAGCCCTCTCTGTTTAGTCTCAGAAGGATGAATTGTTACCCAAGGTCCACCAGCGGGCCTTTCTGCTCGGCATGTTTAGTCCGAGGCGGCGCGAATATACAACAAGATTCTTGTGCTCTGGTTGAACCCACAAGCTTTTCCCTTCGGCACAGAAGGCTCCGAGGGAACCACACGTTTGCGGGAACCAACAGCGCATTTGACAGTGATGGTGTCAGGACTATTGTCGCGCTACGCGGAGTACGGTTGCCATCGTGTG